>CDFC01061880.1:69897-82698 GCA_000826385.1 Acanthamoeba rhysodes | reverse complement strand
TGTGTGTGTGTGTGTGTGGTGTGTGTGTGTGTGTGTGTGTGTGTGTGTGTGTGTGTGTGTGTGGAGAATAAGCTTTCTTTGTGACACGTACCATTCCTTTATTTGCTTTCCCGTTACGAGAACAAGAGAACAAGATATAAGATTATTGCTTCTTGCTTATTCATCGATACGAGTGCAACGTGCTCACCTCTCTCTCTCTCTCTCTCTCTCTCTGTGTGTGTGTGTGTGTGTGTGGTGTGTGTGTGTGGTGTGTGTGTGTGGTGTGTGTGTGTGTGGTGCTATCTTGGGGCCGGCGCAGACGAGCTGTGCATCCATATGCGCGCTCCAGGCGTTTGGAAGGAAGCTGGGCGCCACGTTTGGCAAGCGGCTGCAGCGAGTCGTCGCGTGCTGCCGCGTGAACACGCTGGCCGATCTCATGCGCTACCCGCTGCGTCCGACCCAGGTCCCCAGCGTCGGTGCCGCCACCAACCCCTCCACGGGGAGCACCGCTGCCGGCGCAGCGGAGGAGGCTGAGGGCGAGTCCGAGGCCGGAGAGGGCGTGAGCAGCAGCAAGCAGTGGCGAATCCTCAAACTCGACAGTCTGAGCGGGGAGACGGAGCAGCGGCTGTACGCCAAGGCCCTGTTCGACAAGTTCGGCCTGTCGGCCCTCCCCGCGGCCCCGGCGCTGCTGGACTGCCTGCTCGAGCGGAAGGGCCTCGTGCTCCCCACGCAGAAGCAGAGCCCGCTCCTGCTTTTTGTGCTGCTGCGGGACATCCTGCTCGCCCAGTCGCGCGACGGCAGCGGTTCGATGCCGGCCACCAACCTCCACGAGCTGCTGTGCCACCTCGCCGGGTCGCTGGCCAAGGGTGCGGCCGATCGCAGCCGGCTTCAGCTCGCCGCCGCAGAAGCGGACAAGCCCGAGCGCACCATCTTGCGCGAGCTGCTGCCTGAGCGGAAGACCCACAACAAGGCCAACGAAGTCAGCGACGATGAGGAGGCCGTCGAGCGACGGAAGCTGATCGGCCTCCTGGCCTACTTGATCGTGTGGTGGGACGACAACTACGGCAAGAGCTACCACTATGTACAGAACCCACTCTTTAACGGCAACGCCAACGCCACCGACGGGTCCACCACCGGCGCCGGCGCGGTGGCCGACATCTTCGTGGCGCAGCGCCGCGTGTTCGTGGAGGCAATGGGCAAGTACCACCAGCTGCGACGGGCCGACCTCGACCAGCCGGAGGAGCGACGACAGAATGGCGAGTGCCTGCTGGACGAGGTGACACGAATGCTACCCGGCGTCGTGCTGCAGCACGGCGTGGGCCGCACGCTGGCCTTTGCCAACACCACGCTCCATCAGTTCTTCGTGGCTGACTACATGCTCACCTGCATGGCCAACCTCGAGGACGAGGTCACCTTCGCCAAGGTGGTGACCGACGTCCTGCATCCGTGGGAGGCCCAGCACAAGCCCTGGCATCACTACATGCAGAGCGGCGGCCGCCGACAGCAGCCACAGCAGCACGCCAACGCCAGCGGCGACGAGCCAGCTGCGGAGACTGACAACCGGCGGACACTCGACGCCCTGGTCGCCACCTCGCCATCTTCGGGTCCTGCGGCGTCGCCATTAGTGCGAGAGCGAGGCGAGGACGGAGGGGAGAAGAAGGACTTTCTTCGCTATTTTTGGGCCGACGAGCGCCATCTGACGGACAAGTGGTGGGCCGAGGTCATCCTCTTCATCGGCTTCAAGAAGGGCACGCACTGGCTGGCCGAAAAGATTCTGGCGCTCAAGTTCCCGTCGCTCAAGGAGTGGTTCGCCTCCTTTAAGGGACACAACACCGGTACACCCTCTTACTCTCATCTATTATCTTTCGTTCGCCAATGCTGTTTGCTGACCACACACACACACACACACACACACACACACACACACACACAACACGACACGACACGACACGACACGACACACAGACCCTCAAGATCTTGGCCAGCTTCGATTTTCCCACCTTCTGCGAGCTAAGGCCTGCGAGGGCGTGCTCAAACAGGCCCGTGCCTCCGATACCGGCGTGCGAGAGCCGCCGGGAGCGCTGAAGAAAAAGACGAAGTGGGGCGCCGCATTCCTCGAATTCCTGGATCGGTCCGAGTCGGCGCTCCTCCACCTGGACTACTACCCGGTCTACCTCCAACTCAACCACGTCCTGGGCACTAAGGTGGTCGAAGCTGTCATGGCCAAATGTATAGATGTCTTCAAAGGTACGCCAGCTCCTCCCTTTCGTGTGCGACCGTGCGGTCGTGCGTGTGCGATTCAAAGCACCCTAACGCATGGCTTTCGACTTCCGTACAGGTCAGAATCCGGTGTACGCCATCGATCTGATGGTTAAGTTCTATCTGGGCGGCGTGATCAACGAGCGGAATATAAATAGTGTAATTAACAGCCTGCTCGATGACGACGAACCCCGCGTGCGCAAGGCGGCGCTCAACCTCCTGTGGCGGCTGACCCTGCTCAACAAGGGCAACAACCCCATCTTCCCGCCGCACCTCGCACGACCCCGGCCCGGTCGCACCGACGACGCGACCAACGGCCGAGCACCGGCCGCGAGCGACTCGCCGGCGGCGGAGACAAACAGTAGGCGCCGGCGCGGCTCGGCCAACGACAAGCGGGAGGACCCGCTGGGCTTCGTGCGGGTCATCCAGCTCGTGTCGGCCCGGCTCAAGGACAAGCACGCGCTGGTGCAGCTCGAGGCGACCAACGTCATGAAGGAGATGGCCCAGCTCTCCATCGCCTCCCTCACGCCAGTCCAGCGAACATTCCTCTTCGGCCAGCTCCTTTGCGATGGTACGTGCTGAAGCCTCCTCTTCTTATGTGGCAGATGGCTCACATTCCACTCAACCCGCGGCCTGTGTTGCAGAGGAGATACAAATTCGGCAACTGGTGAACTCGGCGGTGAAGATGATGCAGACGTTCGATGTCTACGTGTGGCTACTCCGCTGGCTCGGTCATGAGGTACCCCTCCCCACGCGCACGCTGCAACATGGCCCGCACCGGCTTCCCCCACTCACACCCGTGGTGGTGTGCGTGTCTTTCTGTAGGATCCTGGCCTGCGATTGCTGGTCTTAATCGTCCTGGGCCTGCTGGCCAATCCCCTGCTGCCAACGAAACAAAAGTTTGACCCCTCGCGCAAGGCCATCTGCCTGGTATCGCCTCCCCCCCAACCTGTGGCGTCGTCGCAACCGCACTCACGCGCGCGCGCCGTTTGGGCGACCGTGGCCACACCACACAGGTGCTCACGGGACTGAGCCAGGAGTACAAGCCGACCAGTCCGGTGCTGGGCGACATCCTGCGGGACCTGTCGGCCCGGAGGAAGCGGAAGACCTCCTCCGGCGGTCTGCTGGGCATTGGCGGCGGGTCGTCCGACGCGTCGACCGCTGACGATCTGGATCCTCTGCTGGTGCCCTTCGTGACGGTGGTGTTCGAGGCCCTCGGCGAGACCGCCGCGCGGTGCGAGGACCTGGGGATGATGCTCGACCTCGTCAAGTGCAAGCCCTTCTTCCTCAAGAAGTTGTGCCTGGTCATCACCGATCGGATCGACCCCGCCCGACTTCGGCCCAGGCTCGACTCCCTGCTTAACTGCCACAACCAACGGTATGCGCCATTCACTCACTTATTCGTTACATGCATTGTTTGTTGGTCCCAAGAATTCAGCGGTGTGAGTGCTGAATGAGGAACTATTGTCATGTGTTGTCTGTGGGCGGCCGGAGCAGCGACGAGACCAACGCAGTGATCGACTTCTACCTGAAGCATGAGGTCATCCAACTGCTGCAGGCCATCGACAGGGACGTGGCCGATCGGGAGCAGCTCGAGGCCCGGCGGATCGCCGACGAGGACGCCGAGGCCGCCGTGAACGACAAGCGACAAGTCGCTGCCGACAATCGGTCGCACAACGGAACCTCGTCGCTCTACTCGACGACTAAGTTCGAGGTGCTCGCGTCGTGGCTCGGCCAGCAACGACCACACGGCGAGTCGTCTGAGCCTCAGGCACCACCGACGGCGACGACGCCCAACGGCAGTGAAGCTCGAGAGCTGCGGCTGGAGATGGTGGAGGCCATTCCCGGCGTGCTGCACCTGAACGACGTCAACGCGCTGCGCTACCTGCACCTCCTTATCGACCTCCTGCTCGCCGAGGAGGACCACATCACTGTCCAGACGCTCATCGCCAAGCTGCAGGACCTCACCTACTCTGCCCTCACCGGCAGTCGCAGGTTCGCCACCCAGTCGTGCGCGTGTTGTGTGTGTGTGTGTGTGTGTGTGTGTGTGTGTGTGTGTGTGTGTGTGTGTGTGTGTGTGTGTGTGTGTGTGTGTGTGTGTGTGTGTGTGTGTCATCAACGCGCAAAGTTATTAATGCTCGTACGCCGGTGCAGGTATTCATCCGAAGATGCGGCGTTGTTGGAGCGGACGAAGGTCGAGGTGGAGAACAAGTGCTTCGAGATGATGCAGAACCGGAACGCGTACATGGTGCTGACGGCCATTCGGCTGGTGAGCCTTCTCGAACAGAGCCGCAAGGGCGAGCACCGAGCGCGCGACAGCATCGTGGTCGACCACGAGTGCCAAGGTGACGACGACGAGAAGCGGGCCCAGCGGCACACGCGCCTGCGACAGGTGATCCACCAGACCATGGCCCTGCTCAGTCACCGCGAAGCCGACGCCAGGACCGAGGCCCTCGACCTCCTGCGAGTATTTGTCAGCGGTATTCGCCTACCCCCGGCCTTCGTTTCTTCGTTCTTTTTGCTGTTGGCTAGGCTGGCTCACTCGTTTGTCGCGGAACGAATGTTCGCAGGCATTCACCTGGACTTGGACGACAATCTGCTAGTCCTCTGCTCGATGCTCAAGAACCGGATCTACTTCGTTCGCGCCACCGCGGTCGCCGCACTTGGCGCGGTTGTACAACACTTTTCCCTGCGGCCTGATGGTATGTTTACATACCTATCCCACAGCCTCAAGCCCACCACGACACTGGTGCATGCGCGGAGTACTTACATCTAGCCTTCCCAAGGTCTGGATATGCTGAAGCGAGTGGAGGCCTCTGTGGTCAACGTTGTGAAGACCTCCGCCGAGGACAAGGCCGTGGTCGAGGTGCCGACACCCCCACCCGCTCGACCCTGTGCGCGAGCGGTGGCGACAACAACTCACCCCCATTGATTCCTTGTTGTGGTGTTTGCAGTCTGCCACCCGCACGCTGGCCTTCTTCGGCAGTCGCATATCGGACGCATCACTGTCCCTCGTGGGCTCGTTGCTGAAGGAACCCAGGTGCGCACGACAGGACACGACCCAACGACACGACATGCAGCTCTCCTTACAAGCGAATATTGATTGTTTGTGGCCATCGTGCGATACACAGTCGATTGCGGGCAACGGTGGTGGAGACGATCGGGGCGGCGGGAACAAAGGGCATTCCCTACATTCCCGACATCGCAGAGCTGCTGCTGGTCGAGGACAACTGGCTCCGCACCATCGCCGTCACCCAGCTCTCCAAGCTCGCTCTCCTGCGAACGCTTGCTTATGGTATGCACGCACGCGCACACACACGCATGCACGCACACCAAACCTGACGAACCATGCACGCACAGAGCACCTGCAGGGCATCGCTGCGCTTCTGCGCTACGAGGAGTACTATGTGAAGGAGAGCGCCATCCAGATCCTCTGCGCGCTCGGCGTTGACGCGCTCCTCCTCTTTGTCGACGACATTCTCCGGTACACACACGACACACACGGCACACAAAACACAGAATCTGACGCGTTGCTGCTGCACTTTGCTCTTGTGTCTACGCAGAATTATGGACGACGAAGAGGACGAGGAGGAGCCGTGCGTGGTGATCATGACCCTCTACGCTGTGTCCCTCATCTTTGCCCACTACCGACAAAACGGCGACAAGCACCCCGATCGTACAATCCTCCCGCCTTGCTTGCCTGGGGCGAGCGACAGCGGCAATGACAAGTCAATAACCCCAGACGTTTTTCTTCTCCTCGACGCCTCTTTTGCAGCGCTCACGTTGTGTTCGAACTACCTCTCGCACGTGCTGGCCAAGCTCGACGACAACTCGGTGCCCGTGAAGAAGGCGGCCATCAAGGCCATCCGCCAGTACCCGCAGATGATCGCCAACAACACCTTTGCCCTGCAGCGACTAACCAGGTGAGCACTCTGGCCCGCCGCCCCTGCATCAGCAACGCTCATTCTCACTCGCGCAACACACGACACCTACAGGTTCCTGAACACGTTCGCGGAGGAGTCGCAGGTGCAGCTGCAGGCGTTCATTCTGCTGGGCGAGGCCAACCGGCTCTCGGTGTTCGACCACCTGTCGCCGCTGCTGTCGCTTCTTCACTGCCGCGACACCAAGATCCTCATGAAGACCATCACCGCGCTGGGCAACCTGGGCGCCCACTGCATCCATCTCATCCCATCCGCCATCAACCGCACCAAGAGCCACGAGATGCGCCGGCGCCTGCTGTCACTTCTCATCAAGTTCATCGGCTACGGCAACTACGACGTGCTAGCGCCGCCGCCGCCTCCGCTGCTGGGCACGGGCGGCTACGGCCGCGAGGGTGAGCGGGACGCCGCCGAGCGCGAGCCCACGACGGTCTCGGCCACGCTCAGCTCTGCGGCCGGCGAGCACCCGGCCAACAAGGACGACAGCATCGACAAGCTGATCGTAAAGAAGCGGAAGGAGATGGAATACGAGGAGAAGGAGATCGAGTACCTCTTCAAGAATAAGGACAGCACCATCAAGCGCCAGGCCTTCCGCATGATGGCCAACTACTACCTCTACGCCATGGCCCAACATCTCTCCTCCTCCTCCACCGCCGCCACCTCTTTGTCGTCGGCCTCCGCTTCGCTGGCGTCAGCTCCGTCAACCGTTCCGGCTGCCGCCGCGGACGCCGAGCGCGGGCGAAAAAAGGCCGGCGACGAGCGGAGCGCCAAGTCGCCGCCGGTCATGACCATGACCATGGCCACCGCCATGGGCGCCTCGGCCACCGCCGCTACCGGATCCGGCGCCGCAAAGAAGCGGGAGTCGTCCGTCGGTCGGGAGGAGAGTGCGGACGACATCGACTTCTCGTTCGGCAGCGATGACGAAGAGGGCGGCCTGGGCATCGGCGGCGGGCTGGGCCACGGCGACGCGCTGCTGTCGCTCAAGTACCGCAAGTTCCTTATAGCCATGCTCAAGGACAAGAACCAGAAGAGTCGCATGGAGGCGGTGCTGGCCCTGGGCCAGCTCCTTTACCGCGAGCACCGCGAGGCCATGCTGCGGCTCCTCTTCCCGTCGGCCGCCTTCTCGTCGGTGGCCGGCGCCGCCCTCGCGCGGCCGCTCATCGCCTCCGTGGCCGTGTGGCGTCTGCTGTCCCAGCAGTGGCACGCCCTCATCGCCGTTCCCTCCCCGCCCTCCAAGTGAGTGCGTGCACGCAACACACACTCACTCTATCTCTCTCTCTCTCTTTCTCCTTCCCACATCGTTCTTGTTCTCCGCCAACCTCTCTTCTTCTCTTGTTTTCCCCACCTTCTACATTTCATTTCATTAAAAGAAAACAATCAACTCACTACTACTACTCCTCTTGGGGAGGGTTGCAAGTGTTGGCCTTATTTGGAGCTGCCCGCGGCCTGGTACTGCGGAAGCCGCAAGAGAGGTCGCGAGCGATCCGGCCGCAAACCTTGTCTGCTTGGCCTCAGAACTAAAAAGATGGAGCCCACAGCTCAGACTCCCCACCTGGGGAGTGCCACCCCTCGCGTTTGGCTCAGTACGTTCCCCTCGTTTATTTGTCCCTTTTTATTGATATTAAGTAATAGAAAAAGAAAAATAATAAACAATTTACATATTATTTTATTTAAATTGGGTACCAGTAACGGGCTGCTCGACCGGGCTGGGCCGTTGTCTGGCCGAGGCGGTGCTCAAGAGCGGCGAGCGCCTGGTCGCCACCGCCCGCAACGTGGGCGCTCTCGCGGGTCTGGCCCAGCTGGCCACCAGGGAGAGCGACCTGCAGCCGCAGCTGCTCACCGTGCGGCTCGACGTCAGCGACCAGGCCCAGATCGACGACGCCTTCGCGCAGGCCGTTGCGCGGTTCGGCCGGGTCGACGTCGTGGTCAACAACGCCGGCTACGGCCTCCACGGCGAGTTCGAGTCCCTCAGCGACGACGACATCCGCGCCCTGCTCGACGTCAACCTGTGGGGCGTCATCCGGGTCACCCGCGCCGCCTTGCGCGTGTTCCGCGAGGTCAACCGCGCGCCCGTGGGCGGCCGCCTGCTGCAGATCAGCTCCGTCGGAGGCTTCACCGCCCTGCCGACCCTCAGCATGTACCACCTGAGCAAGTACGCCATCGAGGGCTTCACCGAGGCCGTGGCCCGTGAGATGAAGCCCGAGTGGAACATCGGGATCACCATCGTGCAGCCGGGCGGGTTCAAGTCGGACTGGAGCGGTCGGTCGCTGGTCACCACCGAGCCGCACCCGGCCTACGCGGGCTCCCCGGCCGAGGCCATGCGCACCTTCCTGGGCAACCCGGAGACCGCGCAGCTCATCCAGGGCGGCGACCCGCGGCGAGCGGCCGACGTGATGGTGGCGCTGAGCAGGCTCGAGGAGCCGCCGCTCAAGCTGCCGCTGGGACCCGACGCCGTGGGCGTGATCCAGAGCAAGCTCGACATGCTCCAGGCCGAGCTCAACAAGTGGCGCGAAATGTCGATGTCCACCTCGAGCGAGGTGCCCGACGAGCTGATCACCATCGGCACCTTCAGCGAGACGCTCGCTGGCATCCAAAAGCAGTTGTAGTGATCACCACGATCAATCGGACAAGGCGGTGGGTTCGAGGGGTAGGCCAAGGCGGTCGGCAAAATTTCTTCGCTAACGTCTCGGGCACATCTTGATGAAGATCCGATCTTCCGTCCAGGAAATGCCCCAATGGATGCTGGGAGGCACGAAGAATCGCAAGAGAGACTTGATTTGCAGCACATGAAGGAGAGAAGGCGGAAAGAACATGGTAAACAGATATTGGATTGATGCAGAATGCGATGGTCTTGAGATCGGGGCCATGGTGTTCTCCTTTGTGCTGGTCTTGCTCTATCACGTGCTGCTCATTGGTGGATCCTCCCTCCTACCCAAGCGCTTAGCCCTCGGCAAGAATCTGTACTACAGGTGCTAGCCCCTGCACCCTCTGCATTTAGCCCCAAGTAGCGCCCCATCAAATTAGATTGCCTGCCCTGCAGATCGCTGTGGGCCGAGCGGTATCTGGTGACGGCCGAGCGGCCGCCCATCGACGCCATCCAGACGTTCCGTAACAGCCTCATGACGTCCAGGTACTCTCTCCTCATCGAACCTGCGCACCCCCGACAGTGCTGCTTCTCACCACCTGGCCGCGGGGCGTACATATGACCAGCTTTCTGGCCACCACGGCCATCACGATCGGGTTCCAGAGCGTCGGCTTTGCTGTGGGCACCTCCTACGAGCTGTCCGAGTTCTCTCGGTACACGCAGGCCCCGCCCCTACACCTCCAACCACCGCACTCGTCGACGTCGCTCTCACCTTCATGTGCGGGTTCAGGATCAAGCTGATGGTGGTGGCGAGTGCCTTCTTTCTGGGCTTCTTCTTCCTCACCCTCAACATCCGCTACGTGTCACACATCTCCTACCTCGTCTCGGTCGCCCGGCCTGCCGAGGGCTGGCCCGAGAAGGGCGTCGCACACAAGCTCCACACGCTACGACAGCGCAGGTCACGCAGGAAGCCGGCGCACGACGACGAGCACGAGCACGATCACGACGACAGCCACGACGAGCACAGCGAAGAGGAAGCCCCGACGCCTGCGGCCCCACCTCCCGCACCCACGTACGTGATGGTGACACCATGACGCACAACGCAGCGGCAAGGACTCGGCTGATCGTTTGCTTCTTGGGTGCGATTTAGGAAGGAGGAGTTGAGGCAGAGCCACCTTGTGCGGTCGGTGAAGAAGATGCTGAAGGGCTCGACCATCTTCTTCACCCTCGGCCTGCGGTGCTTCTACTTTGCCGCCCCACTCGCCTTCTGGGTACTCCCCCGAAAGGCTTGATTGCACCAGGCAGACACCACTCAATCTGTCACGATCGCAGGTCGCTGGTCCGGTGTGGTTCATGGCCACGACGGCCATCATGGTGGGGGTGAGCTTCCTCCTCGACTTCGTGATCTGAACCTCTGGTGCCCAACTTTTTTTTCCAACATGTTGCATGCAACAACACCAAACGTAAATGATTTCCGAAACATTTGCGAAACGTGTTTCCGTTCGGAAGAAACGCGGAAGTGAGAAAATCCAACGTTTGGGCGACTGAACAGTGACTTCAGCAAAAAATAAAATCATTTGCGGGAGTAAATAAAAGGAACTTTATTTTGGATTAAATATAAACACAAGAGTCGAACACGCAAGAGTAGTACCACACGCATGGAGCGCAGCGACAAGGGCACGAGCAAGAAGACGACCACTGCGCCCAGCAAGCCCAAGGGCCAGCGCAAGAATTCAGCAGAGGCTGAAGAAGACGAAAAGAAACAGACCCTGCGCACCTCCACCGACGTCTACCACCGCGTCAAGTGGGACGAGGTACCTCGTCACGCCCTCTCCACCCTATTTTTATCATTTTTATTTATTTGTAATTGCTTATTTATAATAAATCCGAATTTGTGAAAAGACTAACGATAGCAATAAAATAATAATTATTATTTCGTTTTTAGGCGTTGGACAAGACGGAGTGGCGGATGGGCTACCTGGACAGGTTCCGGGGCATGCTCGAGATTCCGCTGCTGGAGTTCATCCCGGGCGGCGACGTGCCCTGGCACCGCGTGTACTACTTCAAGAAGGGACGCGAGGTCATGTGGGACCGCAACACCCGCGTCGACAAGATCTTCGGCAGCGGCGACGCCTCGGCAGAGGCCGACGACGGCAAGGGCAAGAAGGGCAAGGGCCAGAAGGGCGGCGAGACGAAGGGCAAGAAGGGCGGGCAGGAGAAGGGAGCCAGCGCGGCGCCCTCCACTGCTGTCCCCGAGAAAGTGAGGGTAGGTCGAGTGTGGCTTGTGAACCGTGTGATGCGGATCGTGTGGATTGATTGGTTGGTTTTATGTGGCAGACGGCCAATAAGCCCGCGGTGTGGGCGCCGCTGCCGGTCTATCGCTGGTCCGCGACGACCCAGAGCTGGCAGGAGTCCTCCCAGTCCATCGCCAACAAGACCGACGGAGTGGTATCCCGACCTCTCTTGATTGATGATGATGAAGAAGAAGGCGACGATCAACACCTCACACGCACATTCGCTTTGGTGGTCGTGTGTGGGCCGCGCGCAGGAGCGAGTCACGATTGTCACCCTCAACGTGCTGTTTGACACCTACCTGTCCGAGAAGATCCACACGGCCAAGCGCATTCCAGTCATTCTTCACCACCTCAAGAACACCAAGGCCGACCTCATCGGTAGGCGAACTCGCTCTGCTCCATTGCTGTTTGGTTGGTTGGCTGCCGGATGGTGGCTGACAATGAATGCAATCCAGGACTTGAGGAGGTGACGCTCATCTTCTTGGAATCTCTCCTGAGCGAGCCGTGGGTGCGGGAGAATTACTACTTGTCCGACTACCGAGGCGACACCGTTGTCCCCTACGGCCAGGTGCTGCTCTCCCGCTTCCCCATCCAAAAGTACGGCCACCACATGAACACTTTTAAAAAAGTGAAATACCATGGTATAATGTTTTATTTGGTTGTTTATTATTGATATATCTAAACATGTTGCGACCAGACTGATCCAGCACCAGTACACGCCCCACAAGCGGGTGATCGTGGCCCAGCTCGAGCTGAACAAGCGCACCGTCTACGTGCCCGTGGTGCACCTCACGAGCGATCGACAGGAGAGCTGTAGCACCAAGCGAGCCCACCAGCTCAACGTCGTCTTCGATCGCACTTGCCCTGCCATTGGGGACGACGCCGGTACCTTGTCACTTCTTCCCTTGTCATGGCGTCACACCCATTAATTGATTGCTCGCTTCATTGCTTCGGCTCAGATTATGGAATGGACTGCTTTTTGTTCGGCGACTTCAACTTTGGCGACGACGACAACGACGGGGCCGTGCGCAAGGACTTTGTCGACTGCTGGCCCGCCGTGCGACCCGACGAGCTCGGGTACACGTTCGACCCGCATCGTAACGCGCTGGCCGCGATCACTACCTCTTCCGGCCGATCGAATCGCATTGACCGCATCTTTGTGCGGTCGCCGGGCTGCTGGCGGCCGTCGGCCGTCGACCTGATCTGCACGGAGCCGCTGCAGTCGTCGTCGGCCGGCGAGGGACAGTTGCTCTTCCCGTCGGACCACTTCGGCCTAAAGGCCGTTATCGAATTTACCGCGCCGCTGGGCGCGGTTGCCAAGCGGCTGACGGCCGAGGGCGAGGAAGAGGAGGAGCCGGTCTACGTAGAGCTCACGCGCGAGGAGCGCATCGCGCTGCGGCCGCAGCTGCGCACCATGCACAGCACCGCGGTGGTCGTCGTGCCTCCCCGAAAGCTCTGGCCCGCCCTGCAGAACATTCGCAAGGTACAACCGCGCGGTGCCTTCCTCTGTGACTGCGTGCTGTCAACATCTCACACAACGTGGCACGCGCATGCAGGACCACGACAAGAGCTTTACGAGGTGGATGCCGCACATCGTACTACTCTGGGGCTTCATTGAGGAGGACCACTTTGCCAACGCCGCGGAGATCTTCAAGGACGCCCTGGCCTCCTTCTCGCCCTTCACCCTCAGCCTAAAGTACTTCTATTCCTGTCTCAAACAGTACACACACACACACACACACACACA
>CDFC01061880.1:56418-69847 GCA_000826385.1 Acanthamoeba rhysodes | reverse complement strand
ACACACACACACACACACACACACACACACACACACACACACACACACGACACGACACGACACGCAACACAACTAATATTGTTTGTACTGTAGACAGTTCAAGTTCTTCGAGCACAGCCGCAACTTTACGGTGTGGCTCGACCCGGAGGCCGAGGACAACGCACTCAAGCGGCTGCAGGCCGAGCTTGAGAAAGAGTTCCCCTTCTGTTGCGAGCAGAGTGGCAAGGACTACGGCGGCTACTCGCCCCACCTGACCGTGGGCCAGTTCGTCACCAAGAAGGAGGTGCTCAGCCACATCGAGAGCTGGGGCCGCGAGTGGGAGCCGATCGAGTGGAAGGTCGGTCGCGTCTTCCTCATCAGCAGGTACCCCTCTCCTCACCCCAATCTAGGAATTCACAACATGATCCCTCATTTTGGCTGTACATAACAGGAAAGACGAGGAGCCCTTCCAAATCAAGTACGCCGTCAAGTTCGGAGGCGGCGACGACGCGGTGGCCTTTGTCGGGCATCAGCCCGGCGTCGAGGGCGAGAGCAGGAGTAGCAGCAGTAGTGGCAACGGGTCGGCCGCCGCTGACCACCTTGAACCGCCCTCGACTCCGCCCGCCGACAGCGTGCTCTACCGGTACCTGGTCGCCAACAAGTCCTACGACCTCGACCAGCAGAGGAAGCAGCGACAAGCCGCCGTCCGCCTCGTCTCTCAGGTGCGCCCTTGTTTTTGTTTCGTGTGTGCCGTGTCGTGCGGTGCGTGTCGTGTGCGGGTGGTAGGTGCTGATGGTCATCGGAATCGGAAAACCGATTTGTAGGCTTGCAAGGAGGTTATCGAGAAGAACTATAACGGTCAGGTCAACTGCGAAGTGCTTCATCTGCTGGGCTCGTGCCAGATGGGCGTGCAGACCGCCGACAGCGATGTCGATGCCCTGTGCGTCGGACCGGACACGATGTCCTGCAGTCGGGTATGGCCTTCCTGCGAAGCACGCGCACGGTCTTAAACTCAAACATCCCTCTTTGTGCTGCGTGCGCGCCTTCAGTTCTTCATGGAGCTGCGCGTGGCGCTGGAGAAGACCAAGAAGCTCCAGAGTGCGAGGGAGGTGCACGACGCAAAGGTGCCCGTGCTCAAGCTGCAGATCAACGGAGTCGAGGTACGTTGCGTCGCCCAGGCATTATTTAATCCTCAATTATTAGTAAATAATAAACAAAAATCGTGTATCGAAATTATTTATTTGTATTAATTCTGATTTCTATCCCAGGTGGACCTGCTCTACGGACCGTATCCATCTTCGGTGCCCATCACCCCGCCATCGCAGATCGACGACCGATCGCTGCGCAAGTTCGAGCCGGCCGTGCTTCGTTCGATCAGCGGCTGCCGCGACGGTGACGCCATCCTCCGGTCGGTCCCCAACGTGTCGCACTTCCAGACCGTCCTCCGCGCCGTCAAGCTGTGGGCCAAACGTACGTTGCACGGCCCCACCCGCAAGAGAAGTGTTGCTCATCGCACACGCAGGGCGAGGATTGTATTCCAACGCTGTTGGATTCCTGGGCGGGTTCTCGTGGTCCGTGCTGGTGGCCTACGTCTGCAAGAACTCCAAGCTCTACGCCAAGTCGGCCGCCGCGTCCGGCGATGGTGACCTCTCGATCGAGGAGCGCCTGCTCGCCGAGTTCTTCGAGGTCTACAACCACTGGGACTGGCAGAAGCCCGTCGCCATCACCCCCGGCTCCGCCCGATACAAGCCCGGCCACAAGGTGCGCAGTCTCCACTTTGTTTTAAACTCTGACGCACCCGTCGCTGAACATTTTTGTTAATGTTCCTGCATTGCGCCCACAGAGAGACAAGATGCCCATTGTCACGCCCACGCCGCCGTTCAACAACTCCGCACGCAATGTAGCTCGATCAACGCTCACCGAGATGCAGCAGGAGTTCTTTGTATGTGCACACATCACAACTACGCGCACACTGTCGCTCACCATCGTTCTTCATGTTGGCGTGCACTTGCATGCAGAGAGCGTTTGACATCACGCAAGCCCCGCAGTGGAATTCCGAGGGCGGGCTGAACGATCTGCTGCAGCCCACCAACTTCTTCAAGGACTACCACTACTATCTCATGGTTGAGGTCCACTCGCTCAGCAGCGATGAGGTAACGAAGTGGTACGCGCTCCGATCGTCTCCGATCCTCTTATTACTCTTCGTTCTTCGCTCTTAGGGATGACAGGACAACTTACTTTCTCACTCAGTCTGGGCTGGCTGGAGAGTCGGCTGATCGCGCTCATCTTCGATCTGGAGAAGAACCCGCAGACCTACGCTCGGCCCTTCCCCGGCACCTTCGTCAACCTACACGAGGTCATCGAAAAGGAGGAAAAGGACAAGGGAAAAGGAAAAGGTGTGTGTTCGCTGTGCTGTGTGCGATGTGTGCGATGTGTGCGATGTGTGCGGTGTGTGCGGTGTGTGCGGTGTGTGCGGTGTGTGCGGTGTGTGCGGTGTGTGCGGTGCTTTAGCTCACGGATGGCCAACGCACAACAGGCAAGCAACAGCTGCAGGCCAAGCAGACGCGGGAGACGCTCGAGCTTCGCAGCAATTTCCCATTCCTGGGCACGTGCTTTGTGGGCCTGCAGAAGCTGCCCGGCGGCGAGTTCACCAAGGCGGAGGAGGCCGAGGCCCCACCCATGCCCGAGCTCAACGGCCCGACCGTCGACTTCAAGAGCCTCTTCGACAGCTGGCGCGACAAGCCCAACGGCAACATCGTCACCGTCACCCCCATCAAGCGGTACAACTGCCGACCCCCACCAAGCGGTATAACTTATCCTCAATAATCTAAACGTGTTCTATCATTCGTGTTTGTTCTGTAGAGCCAAGATCGCGCGGATGGTGCCTGCGTCGTTCATGCCCGGCAAGTTGAACTGAAGAAGACAAAAAAGAGAGACGGCAGTTCTTCATCATCATCATCTTCTTCTTCTTTGTAATCACAGCGAAGTGCGCGTGGGTTTCGTTCGTCACACATAGGGCAGGCCGGCCAGTTCATCGTCGCGCTGGTAGAGCGACCTGGACACCCCCGGCAGCACGACGTAGCCGATATCGATCCGGATGTCGCGCGCCAGGTACTTGCGGCACAGCGCCCAGTCGGCCTCGTCGCCGCTCATCAGGAACGCCGCGGCCATGTACATGCTCCGGAACAGGTCCTTGCTGCAGGCCCGCACGGCCTCGCCGTCCGTGCAATCGGGGGCCTCACCGTTCCCGCGCCGCAGCAGCGGCCCCAGCCGCGCCCAGAGCGGCGTCAGGTGCTCGTCGCTGTCGTGCGTGATCAGGCGCCCGCCCGCGTAGCCCGCGTCGGTGGGCGCGGCCAGGCCGCGGAGGTGCGCCAGGTTCCACGCCACGTAGGGCTGGACCAGATCGAGGAAGACGCAGCCGATGCCGTTGTTCCACTGGCTGCTGTTGGTGCCCGAGTACATGCGGCTCGGCTCGTCGTTGTTGGCCCGCACCACGGCCCGGAGGAATGGGTAGTCGGCGGCCTCGAGCGCCAGCTTGGTGGCGGCCATGACCCGCTCGTGGGCGGAGTCGTGCCACAGGGTGCGCTCGAAGGCCGGGAGCGGCAGGTCGGGCCGGCTGGGCGCGGGCCGAGCCTCGCGTATGCGCTGGGCGTGCGGCCGGGCGAACTCCTCGAGCGCGCGCAGGAGCTGCTCGGCGAGGAAGGCCACCTCCTTTTCCACGCGGTCGCGCATCTGGTCGGTTCGGGGGTGCACCTGGCCCAGCTCCGCGAGGGCCAGGTATCGGCCCCAGCTGATGGCGTGGGTCTGGTGGGTCATGCCGCACCACTTTTTTAAGTCAAATTTTCTTTTCTTGTTTTTTCTCTCCATATTTCCTTTTGCTTTCAAAATGATTTTTTTTGGCAGCCTCACGACTGATTGGCTAATAATAATTAATTGTGTGGTTTTTCTTTCTCCTTTCTCTTTTTGGGCTGCGGAGGTTGATGAAGATGACTTCGACGGGGCCGAGGTCAGCAGCCCTTCTTGTGGCGGTTTGTTTTTTGGCGCTCGTTGTGGCGGCCTGGGCCAGCGGCTGTCCCAACAACTGCAGCGGACGCGGCGTGTGCATCAACCGGAGCGTCTGCCAGTGCTACCCCAACTGGGTTGGCGTCGATTGCTCCTTTGGTTCGCTCCCCCCCCCTCTTTCCCTTTCCCTTCGCTTCGTTCTTTGCCCCCCCCTCCGTTTGATTATATTTATTTTCATCAACCGCCCCAATGCTGCTGCCGCTGTGGCTGCGTTTCATCCGCTCTTCGTCATCATTTCACTCCATCTTACATCCAACCTGTGTGGTTGGGCTGGTGGGCGGAAAAACATGGTGCAGAGGACGTGGCAATCACTTCGGGGCAGTCTACGAGTGGCACGGTGGCGGTGAACGCGTGGGTGTTTGCTCACCTGCAGCTCTCGCAGCACTCCTACGTCTCGTGGAACGTGCTCCAGGTTAAAACTATCCATGCCCTTTTCTATTACTTGATGATGGCACACAGCGCACACGGCACACAACACTCATGAGGCACTCATTACACGACACGCGCTTACCTTCTTCTCCTTGATCTGGCCCTGTAGCAATTCGGCGGCGACTGCGATTTGTACATCCAGAAGAATGCCTACCCCACCCGCAGCAGGTCCATCTCTGCTTTTCCATTTGCGCGTGTGGCGGGGATGCGTGTGTGTGTGTGCATGTCAGGCCGAATGGTTTGGGTGTGGTGTGGTGTAGACTGATGTTGATGTCCCTCGTCAGCTGGTTGCAAAACGACCTTTCGACCAAGCGCAACGCGACGATTATCACCGATGCCACCCCCGGCAAGTGGTACATTGGCATCTACGGCTTCGCCGCGTGCAGCTATCAGCTCACCGCCCATGTTTACGGTGCGTAGCACATGACACGCACACGACACAACCAACTTCAAGTTTATGTCATCTCACATTGGGCGGGTGCAGGCGAGTGCCCGCGTGACTGCTCGGGCAACGGTGTGTGCGTGAATGGTGTGTGCTCGTGTAACTCTGGCTACTCCGGAAATGACTGCGCCCAGTGTACGCATCTCTTCCCCTCCCAATGACGGCAGCGTGGTCAACGGGACCTCCACGGCACCTCCACAGCGCTGACCTTGCTGCGCGCACGCACACAGTGAAGCCCACTTCTCTCCCGATCAACTCCGAAAGCGCAGTTGTCACAGTCCACAGAGCCGGTGCGTCGCCTGACAATCATCCACAACCACATCGGCCTTAGAGGTTTTTGGTGTGGTCGGAGCAAACCCAACCAAGTTATACCAAACTTGGTTTTTTTTAGTTTACTGATTCTTTTGGTCGAATCATGTGCAGCGTGGAAGTACTACGAGCTGCAGAACCTGCGGCCCAACACGCTGCTGCACCTCACCCTCACCCAGACCTCGATCGGTGACGCCGACCTGTACGTCCAGGTGCGTGTGCAAACCGCTCCACTCATGCGCTTTCTGCACTCGACCTGAAGGAGGTCCACTTACTTACCTGAATGACACACGCGCAGGTGGGCCACTTCCCCAACATCACCAGCTACGTGGCGAAGAACACCTCCGTCCTCGCGATCTCCACCGTCAACTTTGCGGTAAGCCCCAATCTGTGCCCAGTCGGTCTTCTGCTGCATGTCCCACTTGTACTAAACGACGACGACGGCGTGTAACAGTACAATCCGACCAACTCGGTGCCGCCAGTCTACGTGGGCGTGTTCGGGTTCACCACCACATCATTCAAGCTTGCCGCGCAGGGCATCAGTACCTTCTTCAATCCTCTTCCTGCTGTCAGCATCACGCTCATCTGTGGTCTGCGCACACAGGCGAGGGTAACGACTGCGCGACGACCACCAGGTGTTCGTTGCACGGCACCTGCTTTGGCCAGGTGTGCCGATGCTACTCTGACTACGGCGGCCCCAATTGCGAATACAGTGCGCCTCCATCACCCGCATTCAGTGCTTTGCGAAAAGAGTGCTCACTTTCCCGATTCACTTCGCGCACCACCATCAGAGCGTACGCCGTTAAACTTGGGCAGCTCGGTGTCGGGCCTAGTGGCCGACAACGTGTGGAATTACTACGCCCTGGGCGGCAGCTCCGGCCAGCACGAGTTGCGCGTGCAGCTCACCGATTTCGCCTCTGTACGGACACATCGCACGCACACGACACTCAACACACGACACGCCCGCGGAAGGTTCACCAGATCGCGTGTGGCAGAGCGGCGGAGACTGTGACCTCTACGTGAAAGGCGGAGTGTACCCGACCCGTGTCGACTTTGACTACTTCGACGTGAGCGGCCCCGGCGGAGAAACCACGCTTGTCATCCCATCGGCGGCCCTCCAGGGACAGCCGTGGTACATCGTACGAAGATCCGCCCTTCCACGCCTCCCTTGCAACCATTAGATCGCACGCGGCGCTCACGCACATTCAACCGCACATCGCATCACCGCACACGCACCTAACGACGCACAATGCGCGAATGCAGGGAGTGTATGGCTACAGTTCGTGTAATTACAGTCTGATGGTGACCGAGGTAAATAAGAACAACAGCCGCTGCGGCGCGCACGGAACGCCCAACAGCGACGGCACTTGCGTCTGCCGCGACTACTACGCTGGTGCCCTCTGTGACATCCGTGCGTCCCCCAAATGCCACGTGCATCGTGTGCGGTCGGGTGTTGGCTCACTCGCGTTGTGTTGGTGTGCAGCCTCGACCGAGCTGGTACGCGGTGTGTCCGTGAACGGCAACATCGCCTTCAATGGGTGGGCCTACTTCCACCTCAAGACACCGGGCAACACCGGAACGCACTCCATCCAGGTAGGCCGCCTACCCTTCAAAGACACCCTGTATTGCATTTCTGATGCAGCCATCCCCCACCCCATGCAGGCTCACTTGGCCACGTTGGAGTCCTACGTTGATGGCGATCTGTGGCTCTACGCCAGGTAAGCACTGACTTGCCTTTGTCGAAACGTGGCATACACTACGCTCGGCTTACCACCAATCACATCCGGCGCCTCGATGCGCGACATCAGTCTGGACGGCTGGCCAACGCTCCGCGACTACGACAAGTCGGACACCCGGATGGGCCAGGCCATCCACTCGATCGGCTACATCGCCACCACCCAGCCCTTCGTGTCGCAGGAGGTGTTCATCGGCGTCTTCGCAGGCCCTTACTCGCTCCCCACCAACAATTTCACCATCGTGGGTGCGTGCGAGCACCTTCTTGCTGCTTTTAGTTTGCTTTGAGGGTGAAGATGTCTGACTTTATGCTTTGTCTGTGTGTTGTGCCCACAGCCTGGTACCCCAACTTTTAAACACCCATCTCTGGCAAAGAACCAAATACACAAAGAGTTTTTTTTAATGACACGACAAGGCCGAGGTCGCGCGCGTGCCCCACTAACGCTGAGCGCGCCCGCCTGGTGCAGTGGGATACTTCGTAAACATTTGTCATCAGACTCGTAGGTTCGAATCCTACCTGGGGAGGGGCCAACAACCCCAACCCAGTGCCCGAGTGGTTAAGGGGAACGCAACACCAGACCCACGCCGCTGTTGGGCGCTCTCATCTTTTTGTCTTTTTGTCTTCTGGTCCACGGCACCGGTCTGGGTCTGTGGTGCCCAGGGCCAGGCGCAGAGGGTGGCCGGATTAGGTTGATGTGCAACAAACACGCGAATTAAGTTAACAAATTAAGGGCAGGTGATAAATTACCACTGCACTCGTGTTGTGACTTTCGAACACAACACTCGCAAGACCCGGCGACGCACGCAATGGACGAGGAGGCCACCGCTGCCGCTGGGACAGGCACAGGGGCAAAGTCAAGCTCATCCAAAGGAAGTGCGTTTACCGCGATTTGAATCATCTCCGCTTTCGTTCTTTCTTTCGTCCCTTTCGTTCTTTGTTGCGCTTCTTGGGATCTGACTTTGATCGTCTCAAGGTGGCATAATGGGGCGGAGCGCCAAGATCTTTACCCGAAGGTACCAAACCACTCAAGCTCCTCTTCATCCCACCACCAAATTGAATTGCAGCATTTTCTGTGCGTGATTTCACAATAATCTCATCTCGAAATTTAAGGCTTTAATCTATTTATCTTTTAATTTTAATTTAAAACATAAATAAACATAGCCACCATTTCTGTGCGAATTTTTTAATCATTGATTGATTTATTTTTTTGGCACAGGTCGCTCTACGTCGATGTCCAGAGCGTGACACGACCACCCTCGCCCGCCTCGGGCGGAGCCATCAAAATGGCGGCCAGCGGCGGCCACTACAGGACCCGCGCAGCGACCACCAAGGCCGCAATGACCACCTCGAACGGCGAGGACGGCGCGGCCGGCACCGACAACCCGCTCCCGGTCTTCATGCCCGCCGACCACCGGCTCAAGGTGCTGGTGGTGGGCGACCCGGGCGCCGGCCGTACGGCGCTGGTCAACAACCTCTCGCTCCCGCCGCACCTGTCGTCGCCGCTGCAGAGGCTGTCGTCGTTCCTGGGCTCGAAGAGCGGCTCGTCGCGGGACAGGCAGGCCGACGGCCAGAAGAGCGCCACCTCCACGGTGCAGCTGAGCCAGTTTGACTCAGACGAGATCCTGGACGTGACGCAGTGGCACTCGGAGGGACGCAAGATGGCCGACAGACGGAGCCAGCTGATGGCCGGCGGCGAACAGGAGAAGAAGGCGAAGAAAGCAAAGAAGAAGACAAAGAAGGAGAAAGCGACAGAAGACAAGAAGCGCGTCAACGACGACACCGGCGGAGAGCAACCGGCGGAGGGCCAACAAAAGAACGAAGGCGACGATGGCGGAGAGAAAGTGAAGAAGAAGACGAAGAAGGAGAAGAAGAAAAAGAAGGAGGAGGAAACGGCGGAGCAGCGGCTGCGCAGGAAGAGGAAGGAGAAGCGGCGGTCGAAGAGCATGCTCGACCTGGAGGCCTTTGCGGCCGAGGCCGAGGAGGCCAAGAAGCCTCCCTCGTACGGCGTTAACGCCGACCTGGGACTTAAAATCTACAACCTGCCCATCAAAGGCCAGCACGGCTTCATGGTCAGCGCCTACGACTTCACTCACAGCGTACGCTCACTTCACCCGCATGTGCCATTTCCTTATGTTCTAACCGGACTCTGGCCGCGGCAGCGACTGGACGTGTGCCCGTTCTTCATCCATGAACGCGGGGTAATTTTGCTGGTCTACAACCTGGAAAAGGAGCTGGCCCAGCCCACGATCGAGAAGTGGCTCAAGCTCATTCGCCAGGTGACCTACAACCCCACCTCCCCGAGCGACTACCTTAAGCGCACGCCCAGATCTCCCACGCCCAACTTTCCGCGTGTGCTCGTCGTCGGGTACCCCAACCATCTGTGTGTGTCGTTGGTCGTGTGCGACACGTTATGCTGTGTCGTGTGTCTTGTTGTATCTTCTCATCAGAAGAGTGATGCAGGACATTCCAAGATGCGAGAAAGTGCCCCAGGGACCACCTGGTGGCCGTCCAGGAGCGCATCCAATCGCTCTCCAAGCGCTTCCCCAACATCATCGGCTCCCACACGGTCTCCAACACCACGCGCAAGGGAATCCCAGCGCTCCAGGAGGCCCTCGAGGTCGAAGGTACGTGCCCTGCCTACTGTCGCTCATCGTCCAGTTCCCGGCGCTCACTCGGTCGTGCGCGTGCCCACAGTGGTGGCGTATGGCCACAGCGTGAGCGACTGGTTCAAGCACATGCCGGTGGCCGTCCTGGCTCTGCATGACAAGCTGCGCCAGATCCGCAAATTCGGCTATCCGGAGGGCGACGACGCGGGGCGCAATAAGAATGACACCATCGTGCGCAAGAAGAACAAGCCAGTGCCTGTCATCTCCTTTGGCGACCTCGAAAAGGTGTGTTCCGTGTTCCGTGTGTGCCATGTGCTTCGTGCCGTGAGTGCCGTGCGGCGTGTGGCGTGTGCGATGCTGATGCTCGTGGTGGCTGGGTTGGACAGTTGTCTCTGGGTTATGGAATGAACCACCACCAGCTCCAGTCGTGTCTTCGCTTCTGGAACGATGTCGGCATCATCTCCTACATCAACGACCCGCATCAGCGAGGCTGGTACCACCGCGGGGAGTCTACATCGCTCAGCAGCTGGGTGTTCCTCGACCGCTATTGGCTGGCTCACCTCTTCCTCCGTCTGTGCCAAAACGCCCGAGAGTTCACGCCCAAGGTTTTTGGCCCCAAGCACGGACACACACACACACCAACCACACACACACACACACACACACACACACACACACACACACACACACACACACACACACACACACACACACACACACACACACACACACACACAGTGCTCTTATGCTCACATTTGGAGTGGCCAGAGGGGCATGTTGGTGTGCCCAGAGCGAGGCATGTCCCTGTGCTCGCACCTCCCCTCGGTATGGCCCAAGGCCATGTGCAAGGAGGAGCGGCGCGAGATTGCGCTCATGTACCTCGAAAAGACGGAGATGGTACTACTTCTAGGATTCCCTCCTCGATCCACGCACACACGCACTGTGACATTGGCTTACGGTGGGGTGGGGGGGTGAATCACAGATGTTTTATCTCCGACCCAAGCGGATGAAGGTGCTGATCCTCGAGGAGAACGAAGATGACGCCAAGAGCGACTGGCGAGAGTCCAGCGCAGAGAATTCCTCGGACGGGCCGAGCGTCGACATGTCATCTGGCACGACTACGGCGACGACTACCACGATCGAAGCCGCTGGGATATCGACGGAGCCGGGCGAAAACCACCAAAGCGGAGAGCCTGCGAATGTGCAGGACAGAGCGGACGAGGCGGCCGGAGCTGAGGTGGTCGACGACGGAAACGACGAGAAGGAGAACATAGAAGGTGACAAGCCGAAGAGGGAGATGACGCCTAAGAACGCGCGCCGGGCGGTGTTGACGAAGTCCGGTGAGCGCGGGCGAGCAGGCACGGCCTCCATTCTTGACGACATGAAGCGGATGAGACGCCGAGAACAGCAGCAAAGCGGCGGCGGCGGCAGCGAAATCGACCGGGTATCACCGAGGGCCGATGGCTCGGCGAAGGACGACACAGACACTCCATCGATGATAGCGCAGCAGCAAGTTAAGAAGGCGGTGATGATTCAGACGATGGACGAAAAGAGCGAAGACGCCGGCGGAGGCAAAGAGAACGAAGAGGAAAGCGAAGGCGGAGGCGGCAAGGAGAAGAAAGAGAAGGATGGCAATTTTATTCGGCGGAAGATGGCCCGCGCCTCGCTCCTGCTGCGGAGCAACGAGGTCTCCAAGGAGCTGGCCAGGATGGAAAAGAGCGAAAAGGAGAAAGAGAAAAAGAATGAAGACGGCGATGCGCGGCCGAACGAGGATGTGGAAGAGGAGGGCTACGGGCGCAGCATGAACCTGAGCGAGGGCGGCCTCATCATGCTCACCTACAGCAGCAAGGTGACCACGCGACGGCCGGACGGAGCTACGGGCGACGATGTCGGCCTCGGCAGCGGCGATGCCGGCACGCCCAACTCGCTGGGCGAGCGAGGGAATGCAAAGAATGCATCAGGGGAGGAGGCGCGCGTGTCCAGCTCGCTGGCCCGCATGAACGCCTCCGGTACGTACATGATAATGTTTGGAATTCGCCGGCCTTCTACGCTCGGCATGTTCTGAATATCTTCGACACCCCCAGGCAAGCATAAGGCGCTGCTCAAGACGAAGCGTGAACACTTCAAGACCGTGTACCGTAACATGTCGTCGATCGAAAAGGAGCTCAACATCAAGGCGAGCGGCCTCTCGGAAGGCATCGACAGCACGATCCCCAACATGCTGCAGGTGGGCGGCGCCGCCGACCCGCGACTCTTCGTCCCGCAAGCGCTCCCCGCCAAAATCGACGATTTTGATCGCAAGAGCTCCCCTTCAGAGGTGCGTGTGTGCAGTGTGCGTGCGGCGGTGTGTGCGTTTGTTGATGGCCGTGAGGTGTGGCAGATCTTGGCCAACGCCGGGTGGAATCCGCCGGCGGTGGACGATGAGGCCAAGCCGCGAAAGGTGGTCGTCGACGCGCCCACCACCGTGCAGCAGCGCATCTTCTCCTTTGATTCGCCCACCGCCCTTCCCTCGAGGTGCGTACCATCTACGCTCTTGTCTATATCGACTTTGTCGCTCACCAGCGTGTGTGGTCTAGTCTGTTGGCGCGTCTGGTGGTGCGGTTTCTGGAGGTGGGCTGCAAGCTGCCGCTGGTGTGGCGGCAGGGCATGCTGGTGATCAAGGACGACTGCCTGGCGCTGATTGAGGGCAACTGCCCCGAACAGGACCAGGTAACCATTTCCGTCTACGGCAAGCAGCAGACGGCCAAGTTCATCGCCCTGCTCGAGTTCAACTTCAACGACTCTGCCACGCACTGGTACGGCCTCGTGCCCACCGTCTACATCCCCTGCGTCCACTGCCTCCGACGCGGCACACAACGTACGTTGGCACCATCATCGCACACACAACACGACACACGCAACACGACACTTATCGCGTGGCATGGTACCTAGCACCGCACCTGTTTTCGCTGCACGAGTGCGAAGAGGCCGTGGTGCACGGCAGGACGTGGCTCTCGTGCCCGCGCCAGGCACGGGAATCCCAAGGCATCAAAGGTAGGCGCTTGGCCCTTGTTTCTTTCCCTTTCTGGCCCCAGCACTCACCAAACCGTGTGCGGTTTGCGGTGCGTAGTGTTTTTAAATCAGCTGGTGCCAGACTTGGCGCTGGCCGGACTGGAGCGGTTTCAGATCGAGTACGCCGAGATTCAGATCCTGGGCGATATCGCCCGGGGCTCTGTCTCTCTGGTCAAGAAAGGTCGCCCCACCCTCCCCAACGCCCTTCCCTCCTCGGGCTCGGAGTTAAACCAACGGCTCGGCTTACAACTCCGAGTGCAGGTCTGTACAAGGGGCAGGAGGTGGCGGTCAAGGAGTTCGTGCTGCCCGACTCGCACGACCGCTTTTCCCGCGCCGAATACCTCAAAGTCCTCCAAGAGTTCCGGTACCGCCGCAACCCATGCATGTGCGAGCGTGCGTGTGCGGTGGGGCGTGTGCGATTTTAACTCCAAAGAACCTGATCAGATCAGAGGTGAGTTTGCTGAGCGGCCTGGACCACGAGAACATCGTGCGGCTCGTAGGTACGGACAGCTTCTTGACACTGACGCGACGTTGGTCTGCAGTGGTGATCATTCCTAACAATCAATCAAACGACAAACGCAGGGTTCTGCAAGACGCCGCTATCGCTAGTGATGGAGTACCTCCCCGAGGGGGACCTCCTCCATTTCCTGCGCGAGCGTAAGAAGAATGAAGTCGACCTCTCGACCAAAATGACCATCGCCCTCGACATCGCCAAGGGTGAGCCGTCCTCACCTCTCTTTCTGCTCAGCTCTCGAGGCTCACACACACACACACACACACACACACACACACACACACACACACACACACACACAC
>CDFC01061880.1:26580-50187 GCA_000826385.1 Acanthamoeba rhysodes | reverse complement strand
ACACACACACACACACACACACACACACACACACACACACACACACACACACACACAACATGAGTTTCGGAACTGCAAGGACGTGCGTGCAACACCGAGTACTTTGTGCTTGAAGGCTTCCTTGATGGACGGGCCGTCGGTGTCGGTGTCCTCCTTGAGGACCTCGTCGGCGGGCCGCCCGATCACCTCCAGAAAGTTGGGCAGCAGTGGGTTGGCCTCCCACTTGGCGCAATAGAGCTGCGATGCAGTGTCGTGATGGAGGAGACGAGCCGTGTGAGTCGTCCATGCACACGCGACACGACACACATAAAAGCTGAAGGCGTACCAGCTTCCAGATGGCGTTGGATGCGAGCAGCGAGTGGAAACGCTTGCTAACACGCGACACTGCGAAGAACGTCAAAATCAAGATGAAACAACGCTTAATGGTGGGAAATGAAGATTTCCTGAGGGCAATGGCGATCAACACGCCGTCATGATGAAGAGCAGGAGGATGGGTCAGGTACCGCTGGCCACCTCCTTGGCGTCGCGCAGGTGGGTGAAGATGAGAAATAGGATCTCTTGGGGCAGTTCATCCAGATGGCAGGCTGCTTCCGGCACGATGACATCGTTGCGAACGTCCTCTCCTACAGCCTCCATCTCAGATCCTCACGCCTCTCCCCTGGCACTGTTGCTTGAGGCTTTTCTTTATTTTTATTTCTTTTCTTCAATTGAAAGAAAGACAAAAGACGCAATTGATTTGATTTGCTGAATTGACAGACGTAGCGAAGAAGCCGCAACACGAAAACAATTCGCTGGCGAGGGGAAGGAGAGAAGGAGCACCTACAGACGTGTACACAAAATGGAAGTGGATCCTCCGGAATTGAGTGAGAATGGAACCACATCGACGACTGTCACTACCAGCAGCGGGGCAGACAGGGCGAATGCCCGCCTTAATGCTCTCGAGGAGATTGAGAAGGCGCTGCCCGGGACGTTCCCCGAGGACGTTCACTCGATTGCCAAGATCCTCCGATCAAGCGGCGTGAGCGACTGCGAGCCCGCTGTGGTAAATCCTCGTCTTCCTCATGATTTAATTACGTTTGGGGGGGGGTGTCATCTTGTATCGCATTTCCTCCAAATCGCTCCCCTTTTGCGCCCCTTGCCTAGGTTCCATCTTCTTTGATTTTCTCCATTGCTCTGATGAAAGCTCACATCTTCCCCCCCCCCAAATCTCTTCCTCCTCTCTCCCAAAAAACGTAGGTCAATCAGCTGTTGGAGTTCATGCATCGGTACGTCTGCGAAGTGCTCGCCGACTCTCTGCTCTTCTGCGAGCACGCCGGACGACGGGACGCCATCCAGGCCGACGACGTGCAGCTGGCCATCAAGTACCGCGTGGACCACGCCTTCTCGGCCTTCTCGCAACCGCCCTCGATCGACTTCCTGCGCGAGATGGCGCAGGACATCAACATCATCCGCTTGCCGCCCATCAACAAGCGATTCGGCGTCATGCTGCCGCCCGACCACTTCTGCCTCAACGAGACCAACTACCAGGTGGTCGTGTCCAAGAAGGGCACCGCGCCCGCCACATCCACGTCATCAAGTAGTAGCGCTTCAACAGCATCGACGTCTGGCAGCGGCGGTAGCGACTCGTCATCGTCGTCGTCATCGTCGTCATCAGAGGCCCAGTCGGCGCCCACGGAGGACTCGTCGGCGGCCTTCCTCGAGGAGATCGCGAGGATGACTGCGCCCAGGCCCAGGCCACCAAGTCGAGTGCAGTTCCCCGTGAGCCTGTCGAGCACCATCACCTCCATGTCGTCCGGCCTTCCCTCCGCCCTCCCTCTCAACTTCAACACCTAGCCTGTAACGTTGTACAGTGAACAACATTCGAGGAGTGGTTCGGGAAATAATTTCCAGGTATGAGGAAAGCGCGCTGATTGGATCTGCCTTTAAAGCGCCTCGCGAGCTTATTGGTTTTCGGGGTATTATTGGTCGGAAAAGTCATGCGCACCTTTCGATAATCTGTCGACTATGAGGCCCTCACCTCCGGCCAACAGTGCGCCCTGCCCTCTTCTTCTTTGCTTCTCGCCACTCCAACCCACCCCTCCCCCCTTTCTCCCTCTCCTTCACATCTGCAGCTCATCATGGCCGCCACCTCTACGCCGAGGCCGGGCCTGATCGGATCCATCTTCGCCCTCGTCATGTCGATCTTCTCGTCCATCTTCAACTGGATCGTGGCCCGTTGCTACACGTCGCAAATCGTGTTCAACTGCGCGTGGGAGGACCCCAGGCTCGACCGCGAGGCCCTCAAGCTCACCGAGGAGGACCAGGTCGTCATCATCACCACGGCCGGCTGCAACGTCCTGTCGCTCGCGATCGAGGGCCCCAAGCACGTCTACAGCATTGATCGCAACCATTGCCAGAACGCCCTCCTCGAGCTCAAGCTCGCCGCCATCCGCGAGTACGACTACGCCACCTTCTGGAAGCTCTTCGGCACCGGTACGTCGTCTTCCGCTACTCGTTCATTCGCATTCTTTCATTTTTACAACCAGCCTCCCTTCATTCATCAATCGACTCCTCTTTGTTCCCTGCAATGCGAATCCTCTTCACGTGGCCATGCAATGCGAGCCCGACATTTCATCAAATTTGCATTTTGTCGATGATTGGCTGGCATCAGATTTAATTCTCGTGTAGCGGCGTCAAGTAGAGATTATTTTTAATTTATGTGCGCGAGCTGACACGTTCCTCTCCTCTCCTCTCTGTTTTACCTTCAAACCGTTGACGATGATGCATCAGGTCGTCTGCCCAACTTCTCGAAGGTCCACTACCCGCGTCTGAGGCAGCACCTCTCGACCGCTGGTCGCGCCTTCTGGGACTCGCACGCCCACTACTTCAACGGCACCGGCCTTCGTCCCTCCTACTTCTGGCACGGCGTACGCAGAACCCTTTACCCACCAGTCCCCTTGTCCGGCTTCGTATTATTTATTTCATTATTACACTACTTCTTCTTTTTTATCTGTTTCGTTTTATTCGTTGTTTCCGAAATTGCAACTGAAATTGCCACACGTGCCGATTTGGTTGTATTAAATAAGCTAATTTTTCCTTTTCTGCACTCGGACACGCAGTGCAGCGGCATCCTCGCGTGGGTGATGCTGGGCTACTTCCGTCTCATTGGCGTCTACCGTCCGCTCCTGGAGCTCATGGAGGCCAAGACCATCGACGAGCAGAAGCACATCTACAGGACCAAGATCGAGAAGAGGATGTGGAACCCCGTCATCATGTGGTTCCTCGAGCGCAGCTTCACCCTCGCCCTCCTCAACGGCGTGCCCGAGGCCCAGCGCGAGCTCCTTGAGAAGGAGGGAGGCTTCAAGTCGATCGGCCTCTTCATCAAGGACTCGATGGAGACCATCATGACCAAGCTGCCCATCCACGACAACTACTTCTACCGCGTCTACCTCACCGGTGAGTACACCAAGGACTGCTGCCCCGACTACCTCACCGAGGAGGGCTTCAAGACCCTGAAGAACGGCGCTGTCGACAAGATCTCAATCCACACCACCACCATCACCGAGTTCCTGAGGGAGCACAAGAAGAAGGACATCAGCCGCTTCGTGCTCCTCGACCACATGGACTGGATGGCGTCGGCTCCCAAGGTACACCCCACGCAAGAAGGGACATGCGAGCGACAAACAATGCTGACCGACCACCTTGTCTTGCGTGTGAACAGGCCCTGAGCGAGGAGTGGTCCGAGATGGTCGCCCACTCGACCGACAACTGCAGGTTCCTGTGGCGAAGTGCTAGCAAGGAGGCCACCTTCGTCGGCGACACCAGCGTGACCCTGCCCAACGGTACCGCTTCCGCCTCCGGTCATCTTTCTTCCCTTTCCCCCGTCTCTCGCGGCGTCGCACTGAGAGTGGTGTCCCTGTGACTGCCCACACCGGGTCACTCTATGAACGGTGCCATAGCAAATTACGGGTCCCACCTTCGTGGTCCTCTATGTGGCGGGGCAGCCTCTTCTGGCTGTCTTGCCTCCACGAAGGGGGAAACATCCATCACTTGCTAAGCACCTGATACCAATCACCGTTCTCCTCTCTTGGTGAAAGCTTGGCTTGCACTGACGCGATTGTGTGCTGCGCAGGGCACGAGACTGTCACTGTCAAGGACGTCCTCAAGTACGACTACCAGACCGCCAACAGGCTCCACGAGTTGGATCGCGTCCACACCTACGCCTCGTTCTTCATCGCCGACCTCAGCCTCTGAGTTTCTGCGGCCCGACCTTAAGAACGTAGCAAGCGTCATGTTCTGTTACTGCCCATTTTCAACAACAACAACTGCCTCGTACAACCCTCTCCTTCTCTAAGACTGCACCCGACCTTTTAGCTCCGCCCTCCAATCGGGCACCACCAGGCCACGAGAGAGTATCGGGCCTTTCGCTTTGTTTTGAAGGCGCTGCAGTGTCTGCTCTCTTCTTCACCGCCATGCACTCACATCGCTCACACTTCGAAGCCGTCATTGCTTTCATCGCGCTGCTGGTGGTGGTGCTATGCTGCGCGCCCGGCGTTCTTTCGGGCGCGGTGCCCACACCGAGCCCGTCGCCGGCACTGGTCCAGCCGGCGGCCACCACCACCGCCGCGTGCCTCGAGCAGCCGTTCGAGGCCCTGTCGGCCGCGTTCAGCGTCGGCCAGGGCCAGCCGGGCGTGCCGAGCATCGTCTTCACGCTGGGCTCGTCGGCCATGCTCTACGCCACCGACGTGTGGGGCACGGCCGAGACTCCGATCTCGCTGCGCACCAACCTCGCGGCCCGCATGGCCGCCTCCAACGCGAAGCTGCGGGGCGCCGCATACAGCGGGGGCAGCCTCTACCTGGTGTTCGCTCGCGACAACGGCCTCGGCCAGTCCAGCGTCTTGCAGATTGATCAACCCTGGGGCGGCTCCCCATCCTTCAAGGTAGAAAGACTTCACCCCCCCCAAACGCAACCCACCTCCTACACCCTTCAACAAGAAGAGGCAGAGGAGTGCGCACGACTAAAGTGGGGGGTTAATAGTTCCACCCTCTGGGGTCGGTGCGAGTGTATGACGTGGTGACGAGCTCCAAGGCGCTCTACCTGCTCACCCAGCCCAAGACGGTCGACTGGGAGACGCACCTGCTGCGCTTTGACATCGCCCGCGGCAGCTACGAAGGCGTGCGCCTGCCCTTTTCGGGTACGTTCTCGAGAGACGAGACCTCCCCCCCCTACCATTCAGACGCCTCCCTCTTCCCCCCGAGGTCAGGCTGACAGCGAACGAACGTGTGGTTGGCTAAGCGCAGGCGGCAAGGTGGCGATCACGTCGGACGAGCGCTATGTTCTGGCGGCCGGACCCGCCCGCAACGCGACGCTGTGCGCCTCCAGTGTTATGGACGGTTGCACGCTGACCTTCACCCTCGACCCGGTCTACCTGCGCCAGATCTCCAGCGACGTCACCTTGAACGGCGGCGGGTGCGAGGTCTTTGCGCTGGCGGCCACCCCCTCGGGCCAGCTCTACATGTCAAGCGCAGGCGGAGCATACTGCGACACCTTCCGCTTCACTGGCACGCTGAGCAACGCCAAGTGGGTGCTTGACTCATGTACGCCTTGCGCGCGTGTCTACGTTTGCGCGTGTGCGCGTGCGCGTGCGTGAAGTTGTCTGATCATGCTGGCCTCAGGCCTCACCCGTCTCACTTCTCTGATAAAACAGTTTCTGAGGACTTCTTCAGGACAGCAACGTGGGCCGTGCCGGCTGCCAACTTCTGGGACGGCCTGGTGGTGGGCCTCGGCGGGCAGGTGAGAACCACGTCCACCGGCCTGCAGTTCATCCTCCAGACCGACCAGCCGCTGAGCTTCGGCGCCCCCGTGCTCGTGACCGACGCCTCTTTGGGCCAGTGCCTCGTCTTCCCCGGGACCGCTTGCCAAGACGGCAACCTCTCGCTCTACACCTTCACCCTCAACCAGTTCACCGGTCATGCATCCACCCTGGCCAGCCCCATCACCAGCCAGCAGTGACGAGTGTGTTTTCGTGTCCACCCAGCCCGGGTCAACAAGATGATGATGATCTTGTCTCGCTCGCTGTCGTTGCGGTCATGGTGGTGAAAATGATGTACGACGAAGGCAGGGTTCGAACCTGCGACGGGTTTCCCCACCTCGTTAGCAGCGAGGCGCCTTGGACCACTCGGCCACAACGTCTTGTCTGACACTTGCCCTTCATGGCCTGCAACCACTACGATCACCACACATGGCCATCATCTTCATCTCAGCAGCTTGGGAGTCTAATACTGGTGCGGGGGAGCACCCACACCAGGCCAACGCTGCTCTTGGGACTTGCCCGACCCTTGGTGGTCCACCCTGTGGTGATTTCCCAAATTCCACACATACCAGGGCGATATTAATTGATTTGCTAACCCCGCCGGGTGGCTGACGTAAGCCAAGAAGACAGACAAGAAGGACCCACGAGGAGGAAGGAGGACGGAGAGAGAGAGAGAGGAGAGAAAGAGCTCACGTGTGTGTAGGAGCACCACCTCACTTGCCACCTGCGCTGGTGGCTATGCTGCGCGAGTGACATTTGCCACAGCACCAACATCCAGAGGAGGTCCGAGCTGACTTGACGTGGCGGAAGAGAAGGAGCGCTTGTGTGGGATTGATTCATTCTTCATCACAGGTAAACCATCCTTGCTCAGTCTATTCGATCGGTGTGGCACCTTTGCCCATCTCTCTTCTTCTTCTCCATCTCAAGCGCCTTCATTTTATCTTGTTTCGTTCTCGATCTCTGGTGCATTCAAGAAATGGCAAAGGCATGCATGGGCCATCGATGCTCACCCCATTCTCGACGAATTGTGCAGAGAGATCAGATGGACGTCGAACCACAGAGGACGCGAGCGGCGACGGCCACCCCGCCACGCAGCATCACCAAGAGCACACAGCAGCCGGTTTCGCCTCGATCGCCTCCGCCCTCGCCCCTCCACATCGCTACGTTGGCATCGAATGGAGGTAGTGGCGGGGCGTCGTCCCCTCGCGGCACCCGCCGGGCGCGAGCCAACACGCTCACCCCCATGCGCTCACCGCCCCCGATGTCGCCCCTGCCCCACGATTCCATCTACGACAGCATTCACCTCTACACCGTCCGATCTCAGCGCGGTGGCCTGCGCGAGGTGCCCCCCTCATCCCCTTCCTCCTTCTTGATTCCACTCTGCTCTTCTTGCAAGCTGCCGCTGCTCTGATCAATCAATCAATCTTGATCCCGCCTTTTTGATTTATCACTTTCCTCTCTTTCGGCCTTTCTTATTATTCATTTATTTATTTTATATCCTTTTTCGTCTTTATTCATTCATTCATTAATTTATTTACTTGTTTGTTTCATTGTTTGTTGCTCCGCCTCGTTCGCACTTGTGCGCAGAGGTCACGCTTGAACAAGACGATCAGCAAGCTCGCCAGGAATGAGCTGACCAGGCACGATGATCCCTCTCTTTCTCTCTCTCTCTCTCTCCGTGCGTGTGGGCTTGTCGAGTTTCGTGATCTGATCGTGTAGCAATGCAGGCGAACGTCGGTGAGCTTGAAGGCCGCCATCCGGCCCAACCGCGAGGGCCACATATTCGACTATTTTTGCGTCGTGGGCTACCCGCCCGCCGCCAAGGTGGAGATCAAGGCCTCGGCCCAGGCGCGCCGGCAGGAGCCAGTGATCCTCTACCAGTACCCCGAGGACAACCAGCTCAACGAGCAGGTCGTCCACTTCTGCTTCCCCAATGGTACCCCTACGGCACATAACACTGGAAATACGATCGTAGTATTCTTTTTTGTTTATTGTTTGTATATTGTTTGATCGGAAGCTCACGCCGTGGTTGGTCGTGGGTTGCGACAGGCGTGACGCCCACGGTCTCGCTTCGCAAGAAGACAGCCGACCAGAAGACCGCCACCCTCGAGCTCGCTAACTGGTTTGCACTCATCTCTCTCACCTCCTTCTGCTGCTGCTGCTCCAAACTAACTCGGATTATTGGTGTCCATCGCACAACAGCACGATGAAGGAGCTCAAGGACTCAGAGCGTTCGTTCCTCTTCTTGATGACCGGCAATGGCGCTCTTCTCTATGGCATCTGCGTGTCTCAGAACGAGCTTCTTTCCGTACGCCCCACCAACCTCATCGCTCAAGTCGATTTTTTACGTAGAATTGGTGGACGTTGGTGGTTGCTGGATACGCGCAGTGTCTGGAGAAGCCCTCGTTTTTCAAGCAGCCGGCCTACAATCCGCCGTCGCCCCTCTCCCCGACGGAGCTGCGATACGAGGTGTCGGCCCCACGGGTCTACTGCCTCCTCTCCCGCTTCCCCTTCTTCAAGCTGCACTTCAACGTCCTCTACACCCTTCTCGGTACCCAGTGCTGCTGCTGCAGTCTCGCCCATGCACGGCCGCACACAGGCCCACACGAAAGAGTAGTGGCCTTTTGCTGATTGGTGATTGTACGTTGGCAGAAACCGAGCGAACAATGCAGAGGGAGGCGCGTGAGCGGGCGCGCATGCAGTCGGGCATGGCGAGCAAGACCGAACAGGCCTCGACCACCACCACACGCGCCAATTCGATCTCGTCGGAGGTCGAGGCGAGCAAGGATCACGATAAAGAAAGGGAAAAGGACAAGGAGGACGAGCGGGAGAAGAAGGGCGGCGCCTGGAACTGGCGATGGCGCTGGGGCAAGGACAAGGACAAGAAGGACAGCAAAGACGGCAGCAACAAGGACGCATCCAAGGACCCTGCGCCCAAGAGTACTACGGCCCGCCCGCGTGGCCATGCGACGCTCGCTAACTGTGCGCGCGTGCGTGCCTGCGTGTCGTGTAGTGGCGCGAACGTCAAGTGCTAATAGTCTGAGCAATTGGACGGTCAAGAAGACGATCAAAGACGAAATCAGCGCCACCAAGGCCGATAGCAGTACTTCGATCACGACGGCTCTGATCTCGCCGCGTCGCGGTCGGGCCAACAGCCGCGGCGCCCCCGAGAAGCCGGACACGATCAAGGACGAAGGCGAGACCACCCCGCGCGGCCGGTCGGCGACGACAAAGAACGAAAGCGACGCCGCTGGCGACACCACCGCTCCCGCCGCACGCAAGCGATCCAACTCGCGCGTGCGCAGCCTGTTTGCCCTGGGCGCCAACAAGATCGAGCGGGGCGAAATCGTATCGACGATCGGTGACGAGAGCGGCAATTCGCAGCTGCAAGCGGCCGAGGCCGAAGAGGCCTCACCCTTCCCGGGCATTCGGCTGCACCAGAACCAAGAGGCCGAGGAGGCTACGGGTCCGTTTCCCGGCATCCGGTTCCGTACGTGCACAGAGGCCGCCTCGGAGGATCAGGCCACCCACAGCAACGCGGCGGCGGGCGCAGCCGACGCAGAGCTGGGTGATGCCATGACGACGCCGGCCGCGGGCGCGCGACGTAGGGCCGACACCACCGACGAACAGCCGGACATCAGCAAGGTACCATCGCTTGCATGTGTTGCGTGCTGGTTTGATCGTTTTTCGGCTATCGCACTCATTTTTTGGGTGTGTCGCCGACTTTCTAGGGGAAAAACAAGGTGGTTGCTCTGCTGGAGGCGTACTACAACACCAACATTCGATCGACTCTCGGCTCCTTCACCGTGAAGCTCCCGTCGGCCAAGCGACACGGCAAATTCGTCTGCCCCGTACGTTCCCTGACACAAGTGAATTGATCCATCACTTTATAGCAACATCTTATAAGCATTTGGTTACACTACTTTACACGAAAGCGCTGTTATGTAGCTTAGACTGACATTGTGCGCATGAACCTGTCTAGGAGGGCGATGAGGAAAAGCTGATTATGGAGTGGTGTGCGCCGACGATGCTGCGCCTCGTTCCGCTGCCCAACATCATCATGCTCATGCGAGCGCTCCTCCAGGAGTACAAGATCGTGCTCCTGTGCAAGAACCTCGGCGTCCTCTCTTTCATCGCGTGCGTTGGGCCCACTCTCCCTTTTCTATCGACACAAGTCGTGGCTGACGTCACCCTGCCCCGCGGGTCTGAGCAGCATGGCGCTGCTGCCACTTCTGCGGCCGTTCGAGTGGCAGGGACCCTTCATCCCGCTCGTTCCCAAGAATTTGGAGGAATGCGTCGAGTCTCCCGGTATTCCCGCCTGTGCAGTGTGTGCGGTTTGTGTGTCGGTTGTTTGGTAAAGGTGCTGACGTACGCTGTGCCATGATTAGTGCCGTGCGTGCTTGGGATGCCGACGACGTGCGAGGAGGACCTCATTCCGGTGGTTATGGACGACTGTCTCATCGTCAACATCGAGACCGAGCAAGTCGTCCTGCCCGAGCGGCCTCTCGCCCCGCTGCCTAATGAAGAAGATTTGTACGCACATTCCTTCTTTCCTTCTCTTTCGTTCTTTGTTTTCGTTTTTCGTTCTCTTGCCCTCACACTGTATTTCGGGTTGGCGCGAACAGCTACGCGCAGCTGGGGGTCTACCACTCGAAGATCTATCGGCCGGTGAACAGCCCGGACCGGGATACGGCCTTTCACCGCCCGGCAAAGTCCACCGACGAGGAGCAGGCCGTCGCCGCCGGCTTCCTCAGCCTCGTGCGGTCCTACCAGGAGCGGCTCGTGCAGGAGATCGTCAACTACGCCCACATCCATTGCATCTCGGAGTCGTCGCCCGCGCCGTCACTCCCTTCGCTCCCACTCTCCGCCTCGCCCTCGCTCTCGGCCCCGTGTGTGCCTTCAGTCACGTCGCCGTCGGTCACGTCGGCCGCCTACGCCGGCTCGGTCACCACTTCCTTCTCACCGCTCGCCTCGTCGGCCTCGTACTCGTCGCTCACCACCTTCGAGCAGGCTGAGCTAGAGGAGACCCTCTCCCACGCCTACGCCGAGCGCCACCACGCCGGCGCGGCGATGAACTACGTGCGTCCGCCGCCGCTCTCGCTGGCCGGCGCGTCGCCGCAGCGTCGGCACTTCCAGCTGCCGCCGGTCCACTCGCACTCGCTGGCCCTGCCCACCATCCGCGAGATCGACAGCGACGACGACAGCGCCGGCGGCGGTGCCAAAAGCGATGATGAAGGGCGGCTCGAGTCGACGCCGTTCAACTTGGCGAGCTCGCCCAGCAGTGGTGGCGGTAAGAAGGACCCCACCAAGCGGCGGCTCCTGATGGACGATCACGAGCAGTGGGCGCGCACGCGGTCGGACAACGGCGACGAGGTAGTGAGCGCCAAGGTCGCCCTCGGCTGCAGCGACGTGGTCGATCTCAGCAGCAGCGCCGGCGGCAAGGGCAACAAGACCAAGCATGGCGGCAAGACCAAGGGAAAGTCCGGTCGACGACAAGGCCACGGCGGCGAGGGCGGATTCGCCGCCGCGTCGGCGCTTATCCAAACGCTGCCGCACAACCGGGAGCTGGAGGACATCAAGGCCCAGGTCGAGATCGATCGGGTCTCCTCCGACGACATCAAGGGCGTGCAGAAAATGAAAGCGAAGACGAAGAGCGAAAAGGAAGATGACAGTGGGGAAGATGAAGAGGGAGAGTCGTCGACGACTGCATCGCTCCGGACGCACCCGATGCGGACGTCGAAGAACCTCTCGTTCTCGGCCTCGTCGATCCCGGCGTTCGTGGAGTCGACTTCGCCTGACCCCAACCCGCCGGCGCCCATCAACCTCGCCCAGTTTATCGACGGCCAGACTGGTGGCATAAAGAACGAAAGTGAAGGAAGCGGAAAAAAGAAGGCCGTAGCGATCCCCACACTCCCGATCCGCATGCGAGGCGCTACGCTGATGTCGACGTCGGACCAGCCGATGCAGCCCGGCTCGTCATCGCCCACCCACACGCCGCCCCCGTCGCCCAAGTTCGGCAGCGGCTCGGCGTTGGGCGCCGACGACAACGACACCCACGCTGATGGCGCGCCGCAGCTCATTCTCTCGCTCCGGCCATCGGTGCCGCCGCTTTCGTCGCACCTCCCGCAGCTGGCCGCGTCGAGCTTCGACTGGACCGACATGAACAGTCTCAAAAAGCTCGTGTGCCTGTTCCCGGTCACGCAGCAGAAGTTCATCTCCAACTTCCTCTTTACCCAGCACTTCACCATGTTCACCGAGCGGCTAGCCAAGATCTTCGGCGAGAAGCGACGCTCGCGCCAGAGCAACGTCATCACCCCGCGCTCCGCCGCCAGGTACTCAGGTTGCTCTTTCTCTCTCTTTTTTCCCTGTGCTTACGCTTGTGCGGGACGTGCCAGGTTCTTGGATCAGCTGAAGAAGATGATCGATCAGGAGGAGGGCCAGGCGACGATGGCCCGCTCCCTGCTGCAGATCTACACCATGCTCGAGGAGCAAAAGGAGGTCGTGGGCGGCGGCGCCTCTGAGGAGGCCATCGGCGACCACCAGCACCACCAGCACGCCGTGGGCTCGCCCCCGGTCGACCACCACTCCCTGGCCGTGCCGCCCCCTAACCGCAAATCGGTGCTCGGCATCTCGCTGGCCTCAAGTTCGGACTTTGGGATGGGCAAGGTCAAGGACGCCATCAAGCACAGCGGGTCCTCGATCGGCGTGCGCGGCGAAGCGGCCGCGCCGTCGGGGCATTCCTCTTCTTCTTCGCTCTCGGTGTCGCCGGCGGCGTCGGCTGCGTCGCCGGTGGGGGCAGTGAAGCGGCCGGGCCACCGGAGGCAGGGGTCGGTCGGCGGCCAGGAGATTCTCAAGATCAAGCCCGAGGAGGAGATCGAGGGCGAGGTGGGCAAGGAGCAGAAGAACATGGAGCAGATCATCAAGCTCTCCGACGAACGGCTACGCATCCTCACCCGGTTCGCTCTTCTCTATTCATTTACTCATTCAAGTTCTTTATTTGTTGCCCATTTCTTATTTCTTCTTCTTCACGGTGGTGGCGGCGCAGATCAAAGGACACTCTGAAAGCGCTCTTCAATTCGGACTCGCCCACGACGAGTCAACATTCGTCGTCGTTTGTCGCTCCGGGCGGCGGTGAAGCGCTGTCATCATCACCATCGCTGAGCAGCACGATGGTCTCGCCATCGACGGTGACCATCCCTTCGCCCCGCTCCTCCGCCCATGGCGCTAGCCTCATCCCCGCCAAGCCCGCAGCCTCTTCTTCTTCATCATCGCCATCGTCCTCTCTGTCCACTTCAACCTCAACCACGTCGCGACCGTCTACCAAGGCCTTGCTGTCGCCTCGCCGTCATCACGGCGCACCGCAGATCAATATCGTCGTCTCCGGCGACAACGACCGAGACAGCGTTGAGAGCGAAGATAGCCAGGAGGCGGACGACAGGCGAAAGGGCAACAAGAAGATCCGCGGCAGGGCGGGAGCGCGGCGGGCCAGCCTCGGCGGCGACGACGACCAGCAGCTCTCGCCGCGCTCGCGCGGGCCCGAGGCGGAGACCGACGCCCATCGACGACTGCGATCGCCCAGCGATTCGCCCTGATGACGGCGGGCGCGAAGAGAAGGTAGCGAGGTGGCTCCTGTAAAGCATGAACCCGCGCCAATGGACCTATTTATTACAAGATCACGACACCACGGATTGTAAGTGACCGACGCGTTCTCGCCTTCCCTTGTGGTGTTGTCACACCGCCACCTTAAAAGAATGCAGTTGCTGAATTTGGATTCTCTGAAAGCTCAATCGCTTGCAAATCGATCAAAAAGGGGCCAAATCGGAAGAAATACAATACAAGACGTAAACGTAGGGTCAAGAGGATCAGAATGCTGCGCGTGTCGGTGAGCAAGGGCAAGGGAAAGGAGAAGGATGAAGAGGAGACCCTCAAGGTCCATCTCCCCTCAGCCAAGCGCCAGTTCAACGCCGTTCTCTACGGCGACATGGTCCAAAAGGGATTCGCCCACCTCTACGGCGGTAGCGCCTCCCACCTTCCCCCAATCACATTATTGTTGTTTTTCATTTCTGGGTAGAAAGAGATAATTGATCCCTTGTCAACGTTTAATCACAGACACCAAGATCAGCGACGTGACGTTGGTGCTGGGGGATGAAAAGCTACCCGTGCATCGACTCGTGCTCAACGTGTGGTCAGGTACGCATTTCTTCTGCTTCTTCTCTTCGAGCTTCCACTTATATACCCACGTCATCTTGTGGGTGCCCGCAGACACCTTCCGCACGCTACTCGAGAGCGCCAAGGCTGAAGTGGTCATTCCCCTCGAGAAAGAAGGTATGAAGCCTCGCCCCCTTCCCCTCCCGGTCTAGCCCACAATCGCGTTCGGTTACTCACCCATCTGGTCTTCGCTGCCAGACGTGGAGGACTTCAAGCTGATGCTGAAGCACATGTACACGGGCGAGACCGACTTCATCAACGGCCAGAACGTGCTCTCCCTTCTCAGTCTCGCCAGCCACTTCAACATTCACTCCCTCAAGGTGCCCACAACGGCACACGCACGACACGTCGCATACATCGTTGCTGATGTGATTCTCTCTCTCTCTCTCTGGTTGGGTACTACAGGAAACATGCGGTGAGTTGCTGGGCGAGCTGGTGACGGACGACAACCTGTTCTTCTTCCTCGACGTGGTGGACAAGTACGAGGTGAAGGCCCTCGAGGCCGCGTGTGGCTCGCACCTCGCCGAGCACTTCCAGGACCTGGTCAACAACGGCAAGCTGGACGACCTCGAACCGTCCACCTGGGCCGAAATTGTCAAGACCGACGACATCCGTGTGAGGTACGACGCACGGCACGCACGACGCACACGACGAACAACAACAACAACAACAACAACAACAACAACAACAACAACAACAACAACAACAACAACAACAACAACAACAACAACAACCGGCGACACAATGCGACACGCGGCTGATTCGCTTTTTGCGCAGATCCGAGGAGGAGCTCTTCGACGCCGTCATCCGCTATACCAAGCAGTTCAAGGCCAAGGACGTGCGTGAACAGGCGCTGACCACCATTCTGCCCTACATCCGCTTCCCCTTCATGAGCCCGCGCTTCCTCGTCACGGTATAAACGTTTATTTATTTATTAGTTCTTATTTTCCACATTAATTCATGAATTAATATATTAATAATGTAATCTATGACGAGTGCAGAAGGTGGAGGGCAATGAGTCGATCAGGGACCTGCCGGTGGTGCAGGACCTGCTCCATGAGGCCTACCGCTACCGAGTCAACCCGAGTTCCGTCAAGAACATCCGATCCACGCCTAGGACAGGCCACCAATTTAACCCCGAGCAGAGCCACGCAAGCATCACACTCTCCGAAGACAAGCTCACGGTTTGCCCTCTTCCCTCTCTTTCACCTCTAAAACCAGAGCAAACCATTCACTGACACTTTCTGTGCATGTGCGTGCGTGCGGGGTTGATGCAGGCCACGCTCAGCGCCAGCATCGGGTGGGCGAACTCGTCGTGCATGACGCCCCTCACCCAGGACAATCCCTACATCGAGTTCAAGGTGAACAACGGCACGCCGGGCCAGCTCATGATCGTACGTCCGCTGTTACTTTCCTTTTGACCGCAGCCCCACGCTCTGATGGTCAACTCTTCTCACATGCTTCTTCCACCTTTCACGATTTTCAGGGCGTCGTATCGGGCACTTGCAGCACAACCGGCTATGCCGGCCAATACAGTAACGGGTACCGATGAGTGCTGCACGCACACGCACACGCTGATGTACTAAGCGTTATGCATCTCGGGGCAGATGGACATACTACTCGTCGGGGCAGGTCTACAACTCCAGCAGCACACCTTCCACGGGCCAGACGTACACCACCGGCGACACGATCGGCGTGTTCGTCGAATTTGAAAAGAACATCGTGCACTTCTACAAGAACGGCAAGAGCTCCACAACGTACTACCCCGACCCCCCCCCCAACATACCGCACACGGCTGACACCTCGTGCTTGTCGTGTGTCGTGTTTTAGTGTTTCGAATGTAACGACGAATGGCCAGCTGTTCCCCAACGTGAGTCTCAACTCGATGGGCAACAACGTGAGCGTGATCCCCTACGCTCCGATTCCCGAAGAACTAAAGGCCAAGATGAAGAATGCGCCCTCGGGCCGCAAGAAGAGGTCCGTCTCGTTGCCCGTTTGCGTGCATGCGCTGTGCGCTGACCCAACCGAAAACTCTGAGCAGGGCCAAGCTTACGGCGTCCTCTCTGGGCCGCACGTACGGAGATGAAAACGATGGCACACCGGGCATCGAGCTCAGCGAAGAGGAAGCCGCCGAAGCCATCGACGGCACCACCTTCATCAAGCGCTTCCTCCGCTTCAAGTTCTGAACCCGGACACCTTGATTCCCTGTTTTCCTCGTTCCAACACCTTCCCTTGCCATCAAGTGAGTAAAGGTACATTGTATTTGGTTGCAGCGCTGGAAGGGAGGAGGCTGGCAACCGGGAAAGAAGACGAAGAGGATGAGTCTTTACAGAGAGAAGGGGGATGGAGGTGAACATGTACAAAGTGGGGAGGAAGCTGTGCAAAAGGGAAAGGGGTGGAGATGGAGGGCGGTAACCAGGGGGCGTGGCAGAATCGTTGGCTTGCTCTCGCGGGCTTCTTGAGTCTCGCACCATGAAATCGCCGCTATCGGTTTGTTAAACCTCTCTTCTCGTCGAAGCCTTGTTGTGGTCGAGCAAGCAAGCAAGCTGCGTACCGCCTGAGCTGGTAGGTGGGAGCCGTCCGCTTAGTGGATCCTGTTCCCCCGCGAGAGACGTTCAAACACGGGCGACATGGCGACCGAGGGCGACGGCTGCGGAAGGCAGCAGAAGGAGAGGAAGGGGAACGAGGGCGACACGTTGAGCTGATGGTGCCCGTGGTGGTTGCTGTGGCGACCAGTAGTGTGGGCGAGCGTCACGTTCTGAGTCGACTGGCGTCCGTTTGCGAGCGCGTTGAGGTTGACCCGGGTGAGGTTGAGGTGGGACGCCAGCGTCGCGGGATCCTCGTCTTGCTCGATCAAGGCCATCCGACCAGACGTGGTCATGCGCTCGCCATCGACCGACGCCGGGAAGAGGAGGTCCATCACCTGATGGAAGATACCCCAGGTGGCTGCCGACGATCCCGCAGTCTCGGCCTGCAGCGCCAAGTCCCGCTCCCTCCGCTTGGCCTCCTGCTCGCGCTTCCGCTTGTGCACCTCCTTGATCGCCCGTATCGTGTCCTCGACCGTGCCTGTGCGGTCCAAGCCCAAGTGGTGATCAGGAACTTCCGGACGGCGAAGCCGCGAAAAGTCCGGAAAGTGAACGCGAAAAAGAAATCGAAAAAGAAAGCGCTCTTTCGAGGAACAAATCTCGAGAGATGGCGATTGGGGTTTGGGCCTGGATCTGGCTTGAGACGTACCGATGAGGTTGTAGAGTTCTACGCCTGTCTCGAATTCGTTTCTGCAGATGGGGCAGGTATTGCTGATTTCGATCCATCTCGTGATGCAGGGCAGGCAGAAGAGATGGCAGCACGATGTCAGGACGTACTCCTTCCCGTCGAAGCAGATGCAGCAACTGTCGTAGGCGTCCTCCTCCTCAAAAGTTACATCCCCACCTGAGGAGGAGCCCTCCTTCCGCAGTTGAGTATCCGCAGGGTTGGCCCGACCGCGACCGTCCTCTTCGCCGCTGCGAGCCGAGTCCCGCCTTCGAGGTCGAGTTTCGGCATCGTTGGTCGCCATCTCCAGAACGTCGTTGGAATCGCTATGATCTGGTTGATTCTGTACATTCAGCGCTTGGGTCGTGTCGTTCACAGCCACAGCCGCCATATTTCAATCGTTGGATTGTTCTCTTCGAATCGATCTATCCTCCTCGTTGCCGAATCGTAGTAAATCGAAGGAAGAAGATGGGGATGGAAGGTGAAGAATGGGAGGTGCAGGTGTGCTTGCGCGATGGAGAGTTTGTTTGTACAGCTATACAGCCACCGACGCCAGCCGGACGAAGATTGACAGAAGAGCCAGACGAAAGCACGAAGCTACGAATCCTTTGCTGGGGTTGAGAAAAGGATTGACGTCAACAAGCCTGAACAAGATGAAGACGCGAACCAGTGCAAAGGCTGAGATTGCTAGAAGAAGCTGCTTACCTTCAATCGAAGCAGATCTTCTTCGAAACGACGTCGGATCCTTGTCGCCTCTATTTGCCCGACCCGCGTCTGAGTTTCCCCCTTCCTCCGCCCGAGAGCTGTATGTCAGGTCTCTTCTTCTTCTTCTTCTCCCCTCCTTCACTGACTCTCCGTCTTCGCCTCGTTGTGGTGATGATGATGGGAGCACGTTCAGAGTATTGGCCAAAACGGCGCAACCCGTAAGGTTTCCGTGCGGAAACGAACTCTGATTTGTGGTTGGCCCCGCCATTTTCCGCATATTGGGTCGCAGAAATAAGGAAAAGGGAAAGAAATAGCATTTTCCTTGCAACCTTTTGTCTGATCCATGGATGCGAGCGAGTAGAGGAAGAGATGGCTGACGACAGATCTCGATTCGAGCAGCGCGCGAGGTCTATTGATGCATCGCAAGATGGAGGCCTCTCGCGTTTCTTCATCGGCGTGCATGCGGGGGCGGGCTACCACGGGGCGATGAACGCGCCAGCCTTCAAGCGTGCCCTCAAGGGGGCTCTCCTATGCGCCGCGCGCACCTTCCTTCATGCTGCCGCTGGCACGTCGCTACCTTCCGAGACGCTGAAGGGAGGGAAGAGAGAGCTTTTCAAATCTGATTTGCTTGTTTGCGGGGCAGGTGGACACAACGTAGGTAACCCGACTGACGCTGTGGTGGCGGCTATCGCGTCGCTCGAGGCAGATCCCGTGACCAACGCCGGCTTCGGCTCCGCACTCACGCTTCACGGTCTCTCCACCGTCCATTTGCTTCTATGAAGAGTTGGCCTCACATCGCCACCCGCACACTCCACCCAAGGCAAAGTGGAGTGCGACGCAAGCGTAATGAGCGACAGTGGGTTCGGCGCCGTGGGCGCGGTGACCGGCGTGCGAAGTCCGATTACGCTCGCACACGCCATCATGGCCGCTGAGGGCAAGGGCCGACTGCCCCTTGGCCGAGTCCCGCCTATGTACTGCACCAGTTCCCATGCACCGAGCGCTTGGCGCTGCGGACCAACTAACACGGCCCACGACCAACGAACGACACACGAATAGGTTCCTGGTGGGCGAGGGAGCCAGACGATGGGGCCTGGCCCACGGAGTCGAGGGCGTGCTGCCGTTGGCTTCCTCGCCCTCGTCACACCCCAGGCGTAAGAGGGCTCGACATGAAACGGAGAAGACAAAAGACGGAGGAGATGAAGATGACAGAGGCCAAGCAGAGGGCAGAAGCGGAGAAGACGAAGACCCGATGGTCGCGCCGAGAGCGAGGGCCGCGTGGGAAAAGTACAGCGCACGCCTGCGGCTCTGGGCAGAGCTGGAGGAACGGAAAGAAAAACGGAGGTGCGGCGCCGACGAAGCTGGGGAAGGCGACGACGGCGACGATGACGAAGGTGGCGAAATACGGGCCAAGCGACCAAAGACAGACCTCGCCACCGCCGAGGCGGAAAGCGACAGTCTCTACGACACCGTGGGCGCAATCTGCATCAACGCCACCGGCAAGACCGCCGCGGGAGTGTCCAGGTGCGCTCAGTAACCACCCTTGTAAGCAGCTCAAACCTACCAACACGTGCGCGCGTGTCGTGCAGTGGTGGCATCGCTATGAAGTGGGAAGGTCGAGTGGGCGAAGCCGCTCTGTACGGGTGCGGCTGCTGGGCTTCGGGCCTGAACCCGTCATCGTCGTCGGCCACACCGCGACCGCCCCGTGTGGCGGTGGCGTGCAGCGCCAGCGGGGTGGGCGAACAGATCACCAAATCCCTGCTCGCATCGACGGCCTGCAGGGAGATGATGGGCGCCGACGAGGCGGACGTCGGTGCGCGGCGAGCGCTCGAGCACTTCTTCGCCGCCAATGCGCGCGAGGACGACGGCACACAGCACGCGGGGTTCATCGCCCTACGAGCCACTACGACTCCCGACGGTGGTCGAAGCGCGGGGGGAGGAGGGGACCACGCCGCAGCATCGATCGAAGGCGACCTGGTGGTGGTCCACAGCACCGAGTCCATGGCCTACGGCTTCATCGACCACACCTTGCGACCTCGGGTACGCGGCCCGCTCGGACCCCCGCCTTCATCTCAGGACTAACGGTCCTTGTAGGTGTACATAACGCGCCTTGGCCGAGACGAGGGGAAGCAGTGCTGCGTCGTTCACCCCTTCCACTTGTGAGCAGCAGGCCCTTGAGGGCACTCACCTCCCACATCATTGCTTGGATTTGGAGGTGCGCTCACATAAGGAAACACGCCAAAAAGGGGCCTTTCCCTTCTTACAACAGTGGCCAACAGGGACATGGTCTTCCACAACAGAGCACACAACATGCAAGACAACAACAAACCGCTCTCAAGCAGTTCCTACCCAGTCTCTGCCGATGATGTGGCGAGGGCCAACCGCTCTGCCGAGAATGATCCGTCAAGCTCTGCCAATAATGGGCCAAGCAGGCCGGGGTCGGTCGACTGGGCTGCGTTCGATCGAGTCATGGGCGACTCGTGTGCGGCCTGCTCGACAAGTAAATTCAGGATAAAGAGAGGGAGCGCGAAGGCCTTCCGCGCCACCGCCCTGGACCCCAATTAATTGACGCTGGGATGGGTCTCCCAAGCCCCAGGCAAGGACCGTCGAAAGACCCCCTCGGGGCGGTACCTATTGCACGCCCCATCGACACGACACGACACGACACGACACGATCGTGTCCATTTCTCCGTCTCCTCTGCCTTTACCGGGAAAGCGCTTCACTGCGAGAAATTAATAATAATCATAAAAAAAAGAGTTTAGGTTGGTTGGCTTTTATTCTCTTTTATTTGCAGGACCAGCAGACCATGGACACGAAGCCGCAGCCCAAGCGCGGAGGGTGGGGAGGGCCGGCGCAGGCGAGACAAGGGGGCGGCCCGAGCGTCGCGTACACCGCACCGACGGTGACGATGACCACGAGCACGACCGCGAGCACGACGGGAACTTCTTCGCCGGCAACTAGACCTACCGGGTTGAGCGGGGCGGGCAAGGACGGGACGAGGTACGTGGTGGTGCTGGGCAAGCGACTCAAGAAGAACGGGAAGCCGGAGCTGTGCCTCTCCGAGCGCCTGGCCTTTGCTATCGACCACTTCAAGACCACCTACCAGCCCGGTACGCACACGCACACGGCGGTCCGGCCTCAGCCGAGCTCACAGTTGGGTGGTGCGTGTGCGGTGTGTGCGGTGTGTGCGGTGTGTGCGTGTGCAGGGCATTTCTTGGTGATGAGCGGGTCGATGGTGGAGAAGCGCGCCAACATGACCGAGGCCGAGTGCATGAAGCGCATCGCGGTGGAGGCCGGCGTGGATCCGTCGCTCATCCTGCTCGAGGAGGTCTCCTGGAACACCTTCTCCAACGCCTTCTGCACCAAGAAGCTTCTTCACCAACTCATTACCGACCGTGCGTCCCCTTCTACACCTTGTTCGTGTCGCTGATGAAGATGAAGATGAAGACCGAAGATGATGACGATCACGGTGATGCCAGCAGGTGACAGAGTGACCGAGGTGGTGGTGGTCACAAGCGACTTCCACGGGTCGAGGGTGCAGCGCGTGTTCGAGGCCGTGTTCGAGGACTGCCGGCACAGCTTCATCGCGCTCTCCTTCGCCAACGCCCCGGCCAAGCTGACCGAGGCCCAGGTGGCCCGCGAGGCCCGCGCCGAGGCCCAGATGCTGGCCAAGTTCGACGCCGACCTGCAGCGACACCTCGCCATGTCCTGGTAGGCCCACGCTGACATTCAGCACACGTGAAGCTTCCATTGTTGCACGCCATTGGCGCCCACTTCCGAACTCCGCTTCATCTTCATCTTCACAAGCTCAAAGCCACAGACAACGTTGTCTCTCTGTGCCACCCCACCCAACGCAACATGTCGCTCGCACTGGTACAGACTTGTGGGGGTGATGGGTGAAGAGAGAGAAGGCTCACTGTGGCTGTGGCGCCGGCCCTATGGACACGCAGGAGGACTTGGTGGCGCGCATACTGGCAGGTGAGGAGGAGGCGAATTCGCTGCTCGTTCTGAAGATGGCCCTCGAGCCTCGCTGCCGCGCGCAGGCCAGCCACCTCATCGTCCAGACCCTCCAAACAAAGGTTAGGTAACCTTTGTTCCCCCCCGACACGCACACGTATATTCCTGGAATTAAATATTTTTTCATTTTTCATTTTTCATTTTTTCGTTTTTTGGGTTAAACGGCGGAAAGGCAGCGGAAAGGGGCGAGCGCCCAGTCTCGCCGGGAGAAGTGTGGCTGGCGTTTAAGCTTCCGCTGTGTGGGTTCGTCAACCGGCCGTGTGTGGACCTGGAGCTGGCGGAACCGCTGTTCCCCATCATCGTACCACCATTCCCATTCTTCACTCAAGTGGAGAGAAGACATTGGCTGATTGTCGTTGATGATGTGTCGTTGGTGGTGTCGTGTGCAACGGAGAAGAAGAGTGCACAGACCAGTGAGGAGATGAAGGCAGTGCTGATGGAGTTCGTGGCCACCAACCAGTGTAACGACGCTGTGTGGTCGTTCTTTGCGTGGCTCATCAAGAACGAGCCGCTCGACAAGGCCAGAGCCTGCGCTGTGTTCGCGTGGGCCCTGCACGGATGGTAACCGGCACGAATTGAGCGCGATTGGACGGCGAGGCGCGACAGCTCACTCACCACTCCAGTAATCTCGGCATGCAGGGATTTCAGCCGGCGGGAAGACGCCCAGACATTCCTCGGCGACCTTTGGGCCACCGTCTGCGATGGCACATCAAGTGCCGGCGATGATGGTGTGCGCCCTCTCGGACCGCTCACCGAGGCTGCTCTGGGTACTTGCTCCCTGTGGCCCACGACATGCACACACCCACGGCACACCACCCAACCAACAAATCAACCAACATTCAACTCAAACACTGCACAGCCATCGTGACGGTACGATTGATCTACCGGCCTCCTGCGGCTGCGGTCGAGCGTGCGGTCGCGCTGGTACAGGACGCGCTCGCAATGGAAGAGGCCTGGGCCGATTTCGACGGTGCGCGCATACATACGTCCGCTAGCCTGGGCTTCTCCCGCAGAAGCTGATGGTGCAGACGACGCTGATCGGCCTCCCACACGTAGGTGGCGAGTCGTTGCGCGTTGATCAGGAGGAGCCCCACCTACAGCCTATTACGGAGATCGTGCCCGTAGATCACATGCCGTTGATCATGGAACACATCGCCCTCCACCTAGAGCGAGAACCGGAGGGAATCGCCCAGTTCACCTCTTCTGCCGCCAGCTTAGGCATCACGCGCGAGCAGCTAACGCTGCTGCCTACTCACATGCGGGTAGCGGTGGCCCAGCGACTCACCCACGAAAACCAGCTGTGCCTGCCAGTGGGCTGGGAGGAATTGGCGCTCTCGCAGGTACACATCACCGACTCGTCAGCCATTCGTGCGCTTGACCGTGTCGCACTGGCTCACTTGGTACTGACGTGGACGAATGGCACAGCTTGCGTTCAGGGCGCTGTGCGACTCGGATCGCCATTGGGCGCAACCGCACGCGTGGCGTTGCCTGCTGGAGCTATTGTCGGGCCAAGCTGACCCCAAGCCCACGTAAGCCCCAGCACACACAAGCCCTTGTTGCCCAGCAGCAAACCTCACTGATCACACACACACACACACACACACACACACACACACACACACACACACACACACACAC
>CDFC01061880.1:0-26530 GCA_000826385.1 Acanthamoeba rhysodes | reverse complement strand
ACACACACACACACACACACCACACACACACACACACACACACACACACACACACACACACACTCACACACTCACACTCACACGCACACATATACCGCACTCGCACGCGCACCGCACGCGCACCCCACTGCTCATGAGCGCAGTCGTCGGCTGCTGCACTGTTTGCTGAACATGATGAGGGACGACCCACTGCCAAAAGACGCGGGCTACTACGCCCCCGAGCTCGACCCCGCATTGGTGCAAGTGCTCAACGAGCTGGCCTTCGATGATCGCTACGCGGCCTTCTGGCGCGTCGTCGATACCTTCAGCCGAGTCGCGAAGGACGCCGAAGACGAAGACGACGACGAAGAGGCGGCTCTGCTGACCAATCCGTTCGATCTGTTCGGCTTGCCGCCGGATCGATCGAGCCTGCAGGCCTGGCTTCATACGCCTCTGCCGCCCCATCTGGCCGGCCGCAAACGGTGAACAGCAGTTCATGAAGACATCGTGTCGATGGATGTGGCTCACTTTCCCGATCGCCCATTGTGTGCAGATTCCCGCACCTGGCCGGGCTGGAAGCGTTTGCCTGGGACTCGGTGGAACAAGCCTACGGCTCTGGTGCGCACCTCCTCCACCCCCCCCCCCTCCTACGTTTCGCTGGCGATGGTGGTGATGCCTGAACAATGCGTCTCGAATGAGAGCGTCTCATTTCCATCGTCACAGGTGTCGACCTGCCGAAGAACATCCGAAGGCTCGTTGACAGAGAGCCGGAGATACGCATGTCCGCATTGCTCTGCATTCGCAACTCCGTGTTCGATCAGGGTAGTCTTCCACTATGCGAGCCTTTGATGACCGCCTATAGCTTGCGCTCCCCTCACCACTCGTTTGGCCCTTGCGCAATGTCAGGGACGTACTACTCGTCGACCCCGCTCGTTGCCAAGTGGATCTCGGCTGTGCTGGACTACGAGGACAGCCCCGACAAGCCCGAGCTGGTCGAGGTACTGCGCAAGTGGCTGGCTCGCGGCACCTTTCTGTCCCGCTGACCATTGAGCGTCTCCAGTTCCTCCTTCTGCTGGCCGGGTACCGTCACCAATGCATCTTGGCAGGGTTCGCGAGCGCCGGCAAGAATCCGATCGGACAGCCTCTGGCGCTTGAAACCCGCCACGAGATGGTGCGTGCGTGCGTGCGTGCGTGCGTGCCTGACTAGACATGTTTCCGAGTTATAACGATACGACCGACACGACACACTTTTCCGTTAGGCGAGACACCTGGATATCTATCGGGCGATTGTGCGCCAGAAACGCGAGTGCGCCACCACGCGCTTTCTTGTGCTGAAGCTCCTGGCGGTGCGCTCCTGAACTTGCGCTTCACTTTTCATGCTGGGACACGGCCACTCTGATCTACAAGGACGGGCAACATCAGATGTTCCCCGACCAAGGGCGCGAGGTGGTGGACGACCTGCTGGCCCTGTGGCGCGACCACAGTGAGCGGCTCGCCCTGCGCATCATGGCGCTGGTCGTTTTGTCCTTCGTCGTCACGCCCCCAACGAGCGATGACGGCGCTGGTCAGCAATTCCACACGGTGGTGGCGACCCTCGCCCGTCTCCTGCCTCCTGCGCCAGGTAATCGATCACATCTTGCTCCTGCTCATGGCATGCATTGACTCATCTCATGTGATCAAAAAACAATGGTGATGATGACCAACCAACAGGAGCGGTACGATCCCTGGTGGAATTGGCTGCCGACAGCACCGCCGCCACGCCTTGGCGAGCACCCAGTGGGCCGACACTGAAGAAGCGCAAGCGCGCCGATGACAACGAGGAGGGCGAAGAAGAGTTGATGGTCGCACCGGAAGAGGTTCGGGAGCTGCTCGCGGCCAGGAGTTCCCTGCAGCCCGGATCTGATGCCCACACACTGGCCCAGGTACCACGACTACCTCTATCAGCACCGTCCTGCGCAACTCAAGCTCATGCCTCATCGCGGTTCAGTTCTGCGCAGGCGCAGGCCTGTGCCGACTGTTGATGCGTGGTCTCGGCTTCTCTGGACCCGATGGTTCTGTGTTGGGTACGCACACGCAATACAACACAACGCACTCACAGCACTTGAGTGTTCGCTCACACACATGTTTGCCACACACGTAGAGGAGCTGGAGCAGAAGATCAAGTCCGGCGAGCTGCAGCAGCTCTTGTTGTCATCCAGCGGACTTGTGCGGGACTTTGCCAAGCTGGTGCCGGGCGTGCAGCAAGCGCTCTCTCTGCGCCCGGCGTGCCGGCTGCGCCCTGGCCTCGGCGACGAGTCAGCTTCGGGATCGCCACAGGAGTACACTTTTGGCCAGCCGGACGCTTTGCTCGGTGGCTTTAAGCATCTCCACGCGTGGGGGCAGGTGCTGATTCCTCGGACCTAACCATTGCTTGTCCAAGGTGGGGGGAATGTCATTATGGGAGAAGAGGAACAAAGAAGGATTTTACAGGGGCACCATCAACAGTTTCCTGATCAAGTACCATCTGCAGCACATGAGAGCTGGAAATGGGGATGATTGCACAGCACCACAAAAAGTAGCCCAAAAACTACATTCCTGCTAAACATGAACACATGGGACTTGGGGGTTTTTACTGCACCACGTTGTACGATGGCCCTGTGTGACAAGAAGGAACTGGTGGCTGAAGGCAGATGGATACGGCCACACTGCGCAGAAAGCACCACTTCCCATCTGAACAGTGAAGTTAAGCTGCGCCAGGCGGTGTTAGTACTGGGGTGGGCGACCACCTGGGAATCCACTGTGCTGTATCCTTTTTACCCTTCTCTCTCTTACACATGCCCTCCCTCACACCACACCCCCCAAAACGTTTTTAGGGCAGCTTATAAACTGATCACCTTCCCCATCCTTGACCATTCACCACATGTTGGCTTGGCCTTCTTTGCTGGGCCAATTTAAAAAACAGGACTGCTGTTTTGTTGCTTCTGACTTGTCCTCTTCCTGTTTGAATTGTGGGAGAATCCCCCAGCCACTTAACATCCAAACCTGTCTCCTGCCTCAACTCTGAAAGTCTCCACAACACTTTGCTTGTGCTCCAGATATTGGATGCTGCAGTCATTTCCTCATCCAATTAACCTCTCACTGTAAACAGAGCAAAGCAAGAAGAGAGAGAGCATACATTGTCCCTGGTAGGACTTGCCAAAAGGACATAGGGGGTGGAAGCACACAAGGCCCAAATGCATGAAATGGAATTGCTGGTAAGGGGCTGGTGTTGATGTTGACAATGAAGCTGGTGAGAGGGGAGAAGAGGCACAGATGGGTGAAGAACACTGGTGGAGAGTCTGAGTCAGGACACTGAACTTTCTGAGCCCCTTGGAGAGGCACCTCTCCTTTCTTGGCCATGACAAACAAGCTATCTTCTGATCTTTGTATGAGGCGCGCTGGCTGCTGATGCCCAACGCCATCGAAGACCGAGAACTCATCACCGGCCAGGGACCCACGTTGGCCTGGCGGTTCGGCGAAGCCTTCCTGGTCTCCCTCAACACCTTCAACCTCTCCCACATCCAGTCCGCGCCCTCTGTCTACTGATGCGCCGACCCTCTCTCTTCTCCTGTCTGTCTGACGTCAGCTAGCTCACGTAATGCATCAATTCTTACTTAGTAGTCAAACAACTCGCCAAGGAGGCATTCAATGCGTGGCGACCGCAGGTCCATGAACATGGTCACGTCCGGCACAGTGTTGGCCATGCAGATGGCGCCAGGGAAGAAGTCGGAGAAGGTCGGCAGCGCCACTCTGCCGTCAGCCTCCAGCCACGCACCCGGGCCGTGCATGTGGCGCCGCACCATGTCGTCGATGTGATCGCGGATGGCGATCTCAGCGTCGCACGAGTCGATCAGAATTATCTGCTTCTCGCCTGAGGGTCCGGCTCGCAAGATCAGCCAATCGGAGACCTCCACAAAGTCGGGGAAGAGGCCGCCAGAGGCCTGGGGGAACCTCAAGATGGGCTGCATTGCGAGGCCCTTGGCGCTGCCGGAATCGTGCAACAGCCCACGCGGCTGGTCGCCCACGCGCCGTCCCACGGCCCGGAGGTACGACAGGTAACGCCCGTAGTCCTGTCGGTTCAGGTACCCCTTGCACACGCCGTGAATGCCCAGCCTCTTCCCGAGGAGCGGCTCCTGGTGCTCCTGGTGATAGGCGCCGAATGTACCCATCATGATCCACTCGTAGAGCGCTCTCACGCGCTGCTCCAGCGTCATCTCCTCCAGGATCGCGCTGACCGCGTCGCCTGCGTGATCCGTGTCATAGTCAAAGTACCTGGCGTCCGCAGTGCTCTTGCCCCAAGCGCGCGTGGCGGCGAGCGTGTACCGGCCGCCCATGAAGAGATAGCGCACGAATCCCTCCATGACGCTGGCCGCCACGGCCGCCTCCCAGTCTTGCGGCGACGTGCCACCGGCGAGACGACGGCTCAGCCCGACGTTGGCCGCCAGCAGTTGGTACGCCGTGAGCGGCGCGTCGGTGGGCATCAGCGCGCTCAGGCGCACTATCGACGACTCCAGGGATTCGAGGATTGCACAGTGCTGACGGTCCGTCGCGGCGAGACGCAATGCGTCGAGCGGATCGAGCTTGAACAGCGTCCACATGATCTCGCGCTGCAGGTCGGGGTTGATGGCGCGTCCATAGTGGTGTTGTTGGCCACCGCTGTCGTCCTCGTCAGACTCTAGTCCGACGCGTCTGCGCACGACGCGCTGGTTCGGGCTCACTCCCAACGCCCTACCAGTTGTAGGGTCTTCAGCATCGAGTGCCAGCGGCGCAGCTCTCTTGCCCACGACGTGCTCCATGGGTTGGTGTGGAGCCTTGAAAAAGTTTGGTCGAATTTTGAGTTTGGCCTCAAAATAAAATCGAAAAAATTCTTGGTTCCGATTCGTACCAAACGGCAAGACAAAAAAAAGAATTTTCTTCCTTTTAAAGAGACCTGGCGCGAGGCGGGCAAGGTTGGCGGTGGGTAGCTCGTTGTTCATCTTCTTCGGTGGTGGTAGTGCGCGCCTGGTCGATGTAGTGAGTTAAAATGACGGACCTGGTTCGCACGGTGCACTGGCAAAACCGAAGGGGCCCAGGATTTCAAAAAGCCCACCACCCCCAGTTGCAGAGAGAAACCCAGAATCTGGAAACGGGCCACGTCGAGTTGTGAAGTAGTGTATTGGGCACAAAAAATTGAAATGTAAGCCCCTGAGTTGTCCTCACCACTCCATCTTGACGTCCTGTGGTCAGCCTAAACCCCCTCATTCTCCTTGTCTGGCTTGTCCTCTTCATCCTCCTTGTCCACCTCACTGTTGTCCTCAAGTCTTGACTCACAACCAGGGGGCCATTGATCTATGAGGAGCCAAAACCTAGTGGCATGTAGAGTGGGCCTCTCTCATCTTGAAGGTGTGGAAGAGCCAGTTCTCCTTAGATTGTGAAAAGACAAGACTGTGTTAGTGAATGAGGGAGAGGAGAGAAACAACACAAACTCACCTCACCGAAGCTTTGAGGTACACAAAAAATAACAGTGTGCTGAGATCAAAGGATGTGCCTGTAGAAGTGGCATCCTGCAGAGCTGATGTTGGTGCTGGCCCACCTCACCAAGCTCCCACACCACTCCAACCTGGAGTCAGGAGCACTGCTGGGCCAATGATCACCTGCAGATTTACACAAGCACATGAGGCTGTAGGGACTCTTCTCGCTTCTCCTCCTTGCTTGCCATGGTGGGGCCTTTCACAGCACAATGTCCTTTTTGTGAGCCTGTAATCAATACTGCAAAATTGAAAAAGTGAAAGAGAAAAGAGAACATGTACATGGATGAGCACATCCCTGCAGATGTACCACTGGTTTGTCTGCCTGCTGAGTTGCTTTGCTGCCAGATGCTGCTCCTCTCAAACAGAGTGCTCATTAAAAAGTGATAGTGAAATGGCGCAGGTGATTAATGCCAGCCTGTGTCTGATAGCACAGGGCACAGTTGCAGGACTGGATGAGTTCAACACACATGTCACACTTGCCAAGTTAGGTCTTGTGCAGCTTCATTACATGGCTGAAGTGTCGCCAGGAGATTCTGGAATGAGGCCCAGCTGCAAATGGCAGATGGGCAGTAGCCAGCTCTGTGGCCATGCTGGTGAAGAGATCCTTCCAGTGCAGGGACCAGGGGAGGTGCTTCTACCTGCTCCCAGGGCTCATCCTCTACTTCAACCTGACCCCCAGGACACTCACCACAGCAAACACAAACATGAAAAAAACACAAAACAAGCCCCAAGCACACATGACAAACATGTGGTGAATGGTCAAGGATGGGGAAGGTGATCAGTTTATAAGCTGCCCTAAAAAACGTTTTGGGGGTGTGGTGTGAGGGCATGTGGAAGAGAGGAAGGGTAAAAAGGATACAGCACGGTGGATTCCCGGGTGGTCGCCCACCCCAGTACTAACACCGCCTGGCGCAGCTTAACTTCACTGTTCGGATGGGAAGTGGTGCTTTCTGCGCAGTATGGCCGTATCCATCTGCCTTTAACCACCAGTTACTTATTCTCACACAGGGCCATCAAACAAAGTGGTGCAGCTGTGACACAGGGCCATCACAAGCCATCACAAGTGTTTTTTACTTCGGTCCTATGTGTGTGGCAGGTATGTGGGGTTTTGATCTACTTTTTGGCCTTCTGAACAGCGCGCACCTCCTATTGACCGCCACAGTTCCGAACTCCGATTTAACTGCAACGCCAGCGCGCCACTGGCACATAGACTTGGATTAAACCACAACACCAACGCTGACATGTCGCTCGAACTGGTACGTCACAGAAGATAGGCTCCTCGCCGGTGTGAAGGACCCGATCCCTCCCTCACGCTGGCGCCTGCAAAAAACAAACAGGCGGACTTGGTGGCCCGAATACTGGAAGGTGAGGAGGAGGCCAGCGCGCAGGCGAATTCGCTGCTCGTCCTGAAGATGGCGCTTGAGCCCAGCTGCCGTGGCCAGCTCACGCACCTCATCGTCCAGGCCCTCCAAAAAAAGGTAAAAGACCACCACACAATTTCGTTTTATTTTTCGTTTTCCAAGAAAGTATTCACCAAAATAATGAAAACAAACACAGGCAGCGGAAAGGGTTGCGTCCGAGCGGCCTGTCTCGGAGGGAGAATTGCGGCTGGTGCTGAAGCTTAGGGTGTGTGGGTTCGACCACCGGCCAGACGACACAGTGCTCGTGGAACCGCTGTTCGCCCTCATTGTACCACATTCCGCCCCGCAAGCAGCTTGCTAGCACACATTGGCTAATCATTGTTGATGTACGTGCCATCGTTGGTGTCGCGTCGTGTTGTGTTGTGTTGTGTTGTGTGCAACGGAGAAGAAGAGTGCACAGACCAGTGAGGAGATGAAGGTTGCGCTGATCGAGTTCTTGGCCACCAACAAGCATAACGACGCTGTGTGGTCGTTCTTTGCGTGGCTTATCAAGAACGAGCCGCTCGACAAGGCCAGAGCCTGTGCTGTGTTCGCGTGGGCCCTGCAGGGACGGTAACCAGCCCAAATCGAGCGCGATTGGCCGGCGAGGTGTTGCCGCTCGCTCACCACTCCACTTTAAACCCTGCAGGGATTTCCGCCGGCGGGGAGACGCCCAGACATTCCTCTCCGACTTTTGGGCCACCGTCTGCGATGGCACATCAAGTGTCGGCGATGATGGTGTGCGCCCTCTCGGGCCGCTCACCGAGGCTGCTCTGGGTACTTGCTTCGCGTGGCCTGCGACACACCAATCAACACAAAATATGTAACGTCCAACACTCAAACACTGCGCAGTCATCGTGACGCTCCGACTGGTCTACCGGCCTCCTGCAGCTGCAGTTGAGCGTGCAGTTGCACTGATACAGAACTCGCTCGAGGTCGAACAGGCTTGGGCCGACGTCGACGGTGCGCGCATTTCTATGCTATCTTGCCCTCCTGCAGGAGCTGACCATTTTCCTCCTACATGCAGGTGGCGAGTCGCTGCTCACTGACCAGGAGAGTCCCCACCCCATACCCGTCACGGAGCTCGTGCCCGAGGAACACCTGCCGCTGATCATGGAACACATCGCGCTCCACCAACAGCGCGAGCAGGCCATCTTTGCCCAGCCCGCCTCTTCCGCCGCAGCCAGGCTGGGCTTCACGGCCGAGCAGCTAGCGCTGCTGCCCGCCTACATGCGAGCTGAGGTGGCCCGGCAACTCGAGTCGGCGACCAACAAGGATGAGATCTGCCTGCCGGTGGGATGGGAGGACTTGGAGCTCTCTCAGGTACACTTCACTACCAAACCCGACTGGTGGGGCCTTATTAGCTTGGCAGGCTCACTTGTGCTGACAGTGGACGCATGGCATAGCTTGCTTTCATCGCGCTGGGCGACTCGGATCGCCATTGGGCGCAACCGCACGCGTGGCGTTGCTTGCTGGAGCGATTGTCGGGCCAAGCTGACCCCAAGCCCACGTAAGCCCCAGCACACACAAACCCTTGTTGCCTCACTGATAACACACATGCTCACATACCGCACGCACTTACTACCATACATGAGCGCAGTCGTCGACTGCTGTACTGTTTGCTGAACATGATGATGGCCGACCCGCTGCCGAAAGACGCGAGCTACTACGCCCCCGAGCTCGACCCCGCGTTGGTGCAAGTGCTCAACGAGCTGGCCTTTGACGATCGCTACGCGGCCTTCTGGCGCGTCGTCGATACCTTCAGCCGAGTCGAGAAGGACGCCGACGCCGACGCCGAAGACGAAGAAGAAGGAGAAGAGGAAGATGAGGAAGAGGAGGCTCCGCTGACCAATCCGTTCGATCTGTTCGGCTTGCCGGCCGATCGATCGAGCCTGCAGGCCTGGCTTCAGACGCCTCTGCCGCCCCATCTGGCCGGCCGCAAACGGTATCAGTCGATCGAATGGTAGTTCATGTCGGGTTGATGTCCAGGGTTCACTTACCAATTGCCCATTGTGTGTGCAGATTCCCGCACCTGGCCGGGCTGGAAGCGTTTGCCTGGGACTCGGTGGAACAAGCCTACGGCCCTGGTGCGCGTCCTCCACCCCCCTACATTTCGCTGGCGTTAGTGATGATGCCCGAACAATCTCTAATGCGAGTGCAAACTCCCATCGTCACAGGTGTCGACCTGCCGAAGAACATCCGAAGGCTCGTTGACAGCGAGCCGGAGATACGCATGTCCGCATTGCACAACCTCGGCATTACTGCGTTCCATCAGGGTAGTCCTTTCCTCGAGCCTGTTGTTGATTGCCAATGATTTGCACTCACTCACTCACTCACTCACTCACTCACTCACTCACTCACTCACTCACTCACTCACTCACTCACTCACTCACTCACTCACTCACTCACTCACTCACTCACTCACTCACTCACTCACTCACTCGTTCCATTTACAATGTCAGGGACGTACTACTCGTCGACCCCGCTCGTTGCCAAGTGGATCTCGGCTGTGCTCGACTACGAGGACAGCCCCGACAAGCCCGAGCTGGTCAAGGTACTCGCCATTCTAGTTCAAGACCTTTCTGTTCTCTACCGCTGACCATTGCGCGTCTCCAGTTTCTTCTTTCGCTGGCCGGCTACCCTGGCCAATGCAGCTTGGCGGGGTTCGCCAGCGACGAGCATCCGACCGGGCAGCCTCTGGCGCTTGAAACCCGCCACGAGATGGTGCGCGAGTGCCTGCCTGCCGTCAATCAAAATTATATTTATTTCTAACAGACCGATACATGCCGACACACGCACCCTTCTCATTAGACGAGAAACATGGATCTCTATCGGGCGATTGTGCGCCAGAAACGCGAGTGCGCCACCACGCGCTTTCTTGTGCTGCAGCTCCTGGCGGTGCGCTCCTGAACTTGCGCTTCACTTTTCATGCTGGGACACGGCCACTGATCTACAAGGACGGGCAACATCAGATGTTTCCCGACCAAGGGCGCGAGGTGGTGGACGACCTGCTGGCCCTGTGGCACGACCACAGTGAGCGGCTCGCCCTGCGCATCATGGCGCTGGTCGTATTGTCCTTCGTCGCCACACCCCCAACAAGCGATGACGGCGCTGACCAGCAATTCCACACGGTGGTGGCGACCCTCTCCCGTCTCCTGCCTCCTGCGCCAGGTAATCGGTTCCTGCTCACGGCATCGGCTCATCTCCTATGTTAACAACTAATGATGATCAACCAACCAACAGGAGCGGTACGATCCCTGGTGGAATTGGCTGCCGACAGCACCGACGCCACGCCCAGTGCGCCTACACTGAAGAAGCGCAAGCGCGACGATGACAACGAGGAGGGCGAGGAAGAGTTGATGGTCGCACCGGAAGAGGTTCGGGAGCTGCTCGCAGCCAGGAGTTCCCTGCAGCCCGGATCTGATGCCCACACACTGGCCCAGGTACCACGCCTACCACCAGAAAAATTCAACCGCACCACAGCCCTGCGCAAATCAAGCAGCTTCGCATCTCATCGCGGTTCAGTTCTGCGCAGGCGCAGGCCTGTGCCGAATGTTGATGCGTGGTCTCGGCTTCTCTGGACCCGATGGTTCTGTGTTGGGTACGCACACGCAATACAACACAACGCACTCGCACTTGAGTGTTCGCTCACACATGTTTGCCGCACGCATCATACATACGCAACGCAGAGGAGCTGGAGCAGAAGATCAAGTCCGGCGAGCTGCAGCAGCGCTTGTTGTCATCCAGCGGACTTGCGCGGCACATTGGCAAGCTGGTGCCGGGCGTGCAGCAAGCGCTCTCCCTGCGCCCAGCGTGCCGGCTGCACCCTGGCCTCGGCGACGAGTCAGCTTCGGGATCGCCACAGGAGCACGCTTTTGATCAGCCGGACACTTTGCTCGGTGGCTTCGATGGCCATCGAAGTGTTACGCATCTCCACGCGTACAGGCGGGTGCTTGGGCTGATTCCTCGCGCCTAGCCGTTGCTCGCTTGTCCAACAGTGCTGCGTGGCCAACACATCACTTCATGCAGTGATCCTTACAAATGACCGCCCAGAGACTATGACACGGAACAGATGACCTCGGTGCACAATTCTTAAGAATTTAAAACCGCGCCAGGACCAACAAACCCAGAGCTGGGAAAAATCCTCGCTTGGCCGAAACAAGGTTTTCGCAGTGGCGCAGGGCTTTAGCTAAACACGAAAAACACGACATGTCGGTGCCAAAGTTCGGTGACGCCCTCGAGTTTCTGGACGCCGTAAAGCGGTATTACGCGGACCGGCCCGAAGTGTACAACGGCTTCCTGGACGTTATGAAAGACTTCAAAGCCCAGCGGTACTACCCCCCCCCCGTTCCCACGCCGTGTGCTGTTTTTTTGGATTCTTTTTGATTTCTTGGAATAAATTGGCCAAAATTTTCACAGGCTCGACACGCCGGGTGTGCTTGCGGCGGTGCGGGAGCTGTTCCGCGGCAATGAAGAACTCATGCAGGGGTTCAACGTGTTTCTTCCGCCCGGCTACCACAGCCCCCTGGCGACCAACTCGAGGAGTCCTCCTGCTGAACCCGCGCCTCTGCCACCGCCACCTGCTGCCACCACGGCGGCAGTTCCACCGCAATTGAATCAGGCCCGCAACTTTGTCGTCCAAGTCAAGGCACGCACCACACCACCCGGCCAACACACGTGTGGCTGCTGGGTGCACGTCAACGACAATGATGAGGATGCTGATGGTTCTTCTTTTCGTGATGGTCGTCCTTCTTCCTGTCCAGAATCGGTTCATCACCAATCCTGCGGTCTACAAAGCGTTCCTGGAGACCCTGCACGACTATCATAAGCAAAACCAGAGCATACGTGACGTCCACTCTCGCGTGGCCCACCTATTCAAGGTAGCACTCCGGAGTGTGTTCGGTCTCGCCAGTTTGTGTACCACCGGTGGTACTGATTGGCGCGCGCGCTCACACAGGACCACCCCGACCTCCTCGCCGGGTTCGTCGAGTTCCTTCCCGAGACCGCCTCAACGCCGACGCCGGTGGCAACGCCGACGCCAGACGCGCTTCATCAGCCATTCGCCGCTCTGGCCGTACGTGGTGTCGCACAACAACTCCTTGTTGGCCAACTCGTGGAGGAGAACTGACTGCGGGGCACCACCACCAGGTGTCGTCTCCTCCTTCGGCGTTGCCAACGCCAGGCTCCGACGGCCCCAGCGTGACGGTGGCGCTGGGCGGAGCTGGGCAGCGGGAAGAGGGCCAAGAAGACGACGGGCTCGACTCGGGCGTCGCCATCGACTTTGTGCTCGACCTCCCGCCCGACCAGTTCAGCGTCGCCCTGGCGAGCTCGGGCGGCGATCGCGCCATGCCGCTGGAGGTCTACCAGCTCACCCGGCCCAACGGCGCCAGCGCAGAAGAAGACGAGGAGGCGAGGGCGAGGGCGAGGCGGTACGTCGTGCGTCTGCCCACGCCCAGCCAAGCCGAGTCCGTCCTGCAGTGCACCAGCGACGCGGCCTCCGCGTGGGTGGAGGTCCGCGACAGGCACTACGCGCTCCTGTTCCGCCGCGCCGTCCACTTCACCCCAAGCCCTCGGGACCAATGACCGCCCAATCCATTGATCAGAATCGATGCTCTGCGCGCCAGAGTAGCGACGACACGAGAAGAAGTTACACCCAACCCCCAGACCACACCACGTTCTCGTTGTTCGCTTTGACCGGTCCGGCAGAGGAATGAATGAGATCTGGAAACGATTCACCCCCGAGCGGGGGGGGGATGTTAATTCAATCGCGAATGATTTGCTCGCCCAGGCATAAGGCTGGCGCAGTGCTCGCCCGTGCCACGGGGCTGCTTGCTCCTCAACCCCCGCAGACGTCAGTACTGCCGCCTCCCGCCCCCTCCTTGCGGGGTAATTCCTTTGGGTGAGGTGGGAGTCCACCGAAAACACGAGTGGATGTCCCTGTGGTGCTCCTCTTCTTCTTCTGCTCTTGGCTCTTGAACTCACCTCAGCCTCTTCCTTCTTCTTCGGTCCTGTAGGCACAGAAGAAGAAGACGACGAAACAACGCAGTTCGACAACACCGCACACCGCACCGCACACTGCCGGCAGTGACTACATCCAAACACAACACACAGCACACAACACGCCACAGCACGACACGCGCTCGCTGAAGCAAGGCCGGTCGAGTAGGTTCTAAGCAAACACACACACAGAGAGAGAGAGAGAGAGCTCGACCCACAACCACATCAGCGATGCCACGCCGGGGCGAGCCGGCAGAGAAGAAGAAGAAGATGGACGCGGCTCCCGCGCCCAGCTCGGACGAGGAGGAGACGAGCGGCGAAGACGCGACCAGCTCGGACGAGGAGGGAGGCGGCGCGGAGCGGCACCACGAGGAGCATGACGAGCTTTCGAGCAAGGAGGAGACGTCGAGCGAAGAAGAAGAAGATGAAGATGACCTACTGAAGGAGAAGGACAAGAACAAGGAAAAGGCCGGCGCAGGCGAGTCGGAGGAAGACGAAGACGGCGTGCGCAAGGGACACTCGGAAAAGTGTGCCCCTCCCAATCTCTTCTTGTTCATCTCGTGCCGTGGCCTTGTTGGCTCATGCCTTTAAAACTTCTTCATCTTCTGCTTCCACCCTACCAGAGTCGATGACCTGCTCGCCACGCTCGAGGGCGCATCCCGTGATGGTCTCACATCAGAGAAGGCCAAGGTACGAAAACTGGAGATTTATTTATAAATAAGTTATATTTATATTTCAATAACAAGATTGTTTTTAAATACTGTTTGGTGTTTATCTGTTCTGGGCTGTGACTTGATCTACAGAACAGTGGGGTATCACTTTTCCACTTAATTTAAAGTCAGGCAACGAATCGCGCGCCTTTCGGTGGAATTAGTTCGTCCAATCGCATTTCAACCCTTTCCGTCGCATTGCAACACAGTTTTAAACCCGAAGATTGAATTCAAACAACCTTTATAGGAATTGCTGGCCCACTTTGGGCCAAACTCGCTGCCCAACAAGCGGGACAGTCTCATCCTCAAGTTCCTCTACTTCTTTTGGAACCCGCTTGCCTGGTACCGCCCAACGTTCCAATCTTCTGTGTTTTGTGTGTCGTGCGTTGAGCTCACTCGTTGTGCCTCCGCGGACAGGGCCATGGAGTTTGCCGCCCTCCTGTCGTTTGCGCTGGTGGACTACGTCGACGGCATCCTCATCACAGGGCTGCTTCTTCTCAACGCCTGCATCGGTACACCACGAAGGGCTCGTAGTAATTCATTTCTATTGAAGGTGAATTGACGAATTCCTTCAGGTTTCTACGAGGACTATTCGTCGGGCAATGCCGTGGCGGCGCTGCAGGCGCAGCTGGCTCCCACGTGCAAGTGCCTTCGTGATGGTCAGGTGCAGGCGGGTACGCCCAGCGTGGACCTGGTCCCGGGAGACGTGGTGCTCCTCCGCCTGGGCGATGTCGTGCCGGCCGATTGCTACCTTCTGGACGACGGCGACTCCCTTAAGATCGATCAGTCCTCGCTCACCGGCGAGTCTCTGCCCGTCAATCGATATCCCGCTGACGAGGTCTACTCTGGTTCCATCGGTACCATCTCGAACGCACACACGCACACACATGCACTTGCACACAAGTTGGAGTTTGCCTTACGCGGATCGGCGCAACGAAAAAACAGTGAAACAGGGCGAGATGATGGCGGTGGTACACGCGACGGGTCTCAACACGTTCTTCGGCAAGGCGGCGGCGCTTGTGCAGAGCTCGCACAAGAAGAGCCACATTCATGTCATCCTCAAGGCCATTGGTTACTTCTGTATCCTCTTCGTACTGGCCGGCTGCGTCGCCGAACTCATCGCTCAGTTTGCCATCCGCGGCAAGTCCTGCACCGGTACACCGCCTTCTTCTTCAAAATAATCGTTGCTGGTTGCTTTGATGATCATTGTTGAACCTTTCTTCTTCACGATGTGCAGGTGTTGTGGATGCGGCATGCGCGCCGCTGAACAACATGCTGGTGCTGGTCGTGGGCGGATTGCCCATCGCCATGCCCACCATTCTGTCGGTGACCATGGCCCTGGGCGCCAGCGCGCTCGCCAAGAAAAAGGCCATCGTCTCGCGTCTCACCGCGGTCGAAGAGATCGCCGGGTACACGCCACATACACGACACACGATACACATAACGCTACTGACCGGTCCGTCTGCTGCAACAGTATGGAGGTGCTTTGCTCCGACAAGACCGGCACGCTGACCAAGAATGAGCTTTCCATTTCCAACCCGGTTGCCTACGTCGGCGAGGTACCACCCATTTACTTGTCTACCCCGTTGAAGAGCGCTGGCTGACGTCATAAACCTGGTTATTGGGTGGCAGGTTGCTGACGTCATCTTTGACGCGGCACTAGCGTCCAAGCCCGAGAACGGCGACGCGATCGACATTGCAATGGTGGCGTCGTGCACGGACGAGCAGCGCGAGCTGCTGAAGCAGTTCAAGACCCTCCACTTTCAGCCCTTCGACCCGGTTGGCAAGAAGACCGTGGCCAAGATCCAAAGCCCCGAGGGTGAGGTGTTCCACACCACCAAGGGCGCTCCGCAGGTCATCCTGGGACTCGCCGAAAACGGACCCAAGATCCGTAAGAGCGTGCTCGCGGTATCCATTCTCTCTCTCTCTCTCTCTTCTCTCGTTTGTATTGAATCGCTCACACACACACACACACACACACACACACACACACACACACACACACACACACACACACACACACACACACACACACACACACACACACACGTGCACAGGACATCGAACGCCTGGGCCAGGCGGGCTATCGAACATTGGGCGTAGCGGTGGCCGATAAGAAGGTGAAGCGATGGACTATGACGGGCCTCATCCCCATGTTCGACCCGCCGCGCGACGACACGCAGGAGACCATCTACCGCGCCGAGAACCTCGGCGTAGAGGTCAAGATGATCACCGGCGACCACCTGACCATCGCCAAGGAGACGGCTCGCATATTGGGCATGGGCACCAACATCTTTCCGGCCGAGTACATGAAAAACGCCGACAAGGCGCGCCAGGACACGGGCCTCGACCTCCACGAGATCGTGCGCCAGGCCGACGGCTTTGCTGAGGTGCGCTTCAACCTTAACAGCTGTACTGCCACCTTTAACCCAGCCGGCTAACGCGCGCTTTTGCGATGTAGGTGTTTCCGGAGGACAAATACACGATCGTGGAGAAGCTGCAGAAGGGCAACCACATCGTGGGCATGACGGGCGACGGCGTCAACGACGCTCCCGCCCTCAAGAAGGCCAACATCGGCATCGCCGTATCCGGCGCCACCGACGCTGCTCGCGGTGGTACGTGTTCACCATAAGGAGTTGGTGACACGTGCGTGTCGTGTGCCGTGCGGTGTGTGGTGAGTTATGAGGTCATTTCACTGAATCTATCGACATCAGCGTCGGACATCGTGCTCACCAAGGAGGGCTTGAGCGTGATCGTCGACGCCATCATCGGCTCGCGCAAGATCTTCCAGCGCATGAAGGTTCGCACACTTTTTCTTCTTCGTTCGCTCAATGGTTCACTCATCGCGTCGTGTCCTGTGTGCTGTGTTGCTATGGTGCAGAACTATTGCATGTACAGCATCAGCGTGTGCGTGCGCGTAGTGCTCACCTTTGGCATCCTCACCCTCGCCTACGACTGGTACGCTGCACTGCGGCGGGAGAGCGAGATGGCACGCCTCAATCGCGCGCTGACCACTCTGTACCTGCGCCCAGGTATTTCCCGACGATCGCGACGGTCATGTTTGCGATCTTCAACGACGGCTCCATGTTGACCATCTCCAAGGACCGCGTCAAACCCAGCCAGAAGCCCGAGATGTGGAACCTCCTCGAAATCTTCGGCACCGCCATTGGTTCGTTCATCACACGCACCGCCCGCGACACGCACTGTGGCCTGACCACACACACCACACACAGCGCTGGGAACGTACTTGAGCGCGTCGACGATCATTCTGTTTCACCTGGCGGTCTATACGGACACGTTCGAGAACTGGTTCGGGCTGGACCAGCTCTCCTACGCCGACGCGCGCGGCCTCATCTACCTGCAGGTGTCGGTGAGCGGTCTCGCCACGGTGTTCGTCACCCGCGCGCAGGGCTTCTCGTGGATGTTCTGGCGCGAGCGGCCCGGCCTGCGAGTGATCATTGCCTTCTGCATCGCGCAGGCCGCCGCCACGGTTCTCGGGGCCTACGGCCTGGGAGGCTTCCCCAGCGACGGCGCGACCGACTTCAACGGCTCCGGCTGGTGGTGGGTCCTCGTCGCCTGGATCTGGTGCTTCATCTGGTACGCAGTCACCACTTGCGTGTAGGGTTCCGTGCGTGTGCGGCCGCGCGCGTCGTGTGTCGTCGCTAAGATGGAGGACCGCGCGCAGGTTCTGGCCGATGGACATCATCAAGTTTGTGGTGCGGTCGGTGATGCGCGGCGAGGTCAATCTCTTCAGCCACCGCTTCAGCGTGTCGATGCAGCTCATCCACGGCCAGCCCCAGGTCGGCGCCACCCCCGAGACCACCACCTACGAACAGACCGTCGTCACAAAGTACACACCTCGCTGCGGGCGTCGTGTCGTGTCGTGTCGTGTCGTGTCGTGTCGTGTCGTGTCGTGTCGTGTCGTGTCGTGTCGTGTCGTGTAAAAGTCTAACACAACACGACACACAACACAGGGAGGACATCGCGCACTTGCCGCACAGTCTGGCGTCCAAGATGAAGCGTCGCTTCAGGAGGCACAAGCACGCGGATGGTGAGGGCGAAGCGATGAACGTTGACGATCGTCACGAAGACCTCGACGTCGTGGAGGCCGCCACCGCCTCCAAGGCCGCCCAGAAGCGCTAAAGCAGCGGCCCGCGGGCCTTCATGAAGGTGCAGCGCCCCCAGCGGGAGGTGTGGAAGTGGCGGTGATGGTGGGGATGTATTGATCTTCTCTACAACCCACGCAACACATTCGTATGTACAGCTTCGTGCCTCTGGATCGATCACGATCAGTAGTCCTCTTCCTTTTCTTGGTCGTCTAGTCTATACTGCAACCAGAAGAAGAAGTAGGTGAAGAAGATGAACAATGAGCGTTGCGCTAAATCAAATGGATGAGAGAGAGAGAAGAGGGGACCTTACCTTGGCCTTGAGCCATCTGAGGTCGGTTTTGCCACGCTCGATAATCTCTTGCACCCGCTCTTCGTCGTCTTCCTCCTGATGCTGCATGAAGTGCTGAAAATGAAACGACAAATGAAGTGATTGAGGTTTAATCTTTTGGGCTGGATGCTCCAGCAGGCCATGGGCACGTACAGTGCGAGCATAGTTGTAGTAGTAGATGCGCGTCGCGCGATCGTCAAATCGGCGCAGTGTTCGCAAGATCTCGCGATACAGGCGCAGGGCCTCCACGCTGTGCACCGAATGCGCCCCCAATCGCTGTGCCATCGACGCCATCTCGGTGTGTTCAGTTGAAGATGACGATGCTCTGCGTGCGAAGTTATTCTTATTTCTTGTTTGTTTTCATTTCTTATTGTTTTGTTTAAACGTTCATTTACTCCATTTACCACCTAACCAACTGTTGATCTGTACAGGTTCGTGTTCTTCAAAAGTGTGAAACTATTTACACAGGAGGGAGAAGAGAGAGGGTCGAAGTGGCGTGCTCCTCCTTGAAAGCGCGTAGCGCTGTCAAAGTGGAAGAGCAGCTGAATTGATCAATTCATGATGATGAATTGAACAATTTGATTCATCTACTCAGTGATCAGTAGTGAGAGGGGCGCGGACGGCCTTGCTGAGCTCCTCGCGCAGATAGGCGGCGTCCTTTGGCTTGCGCGGCTGCTGGCCCTTGCCCTTCCCGTTGCGGAAGTGGCGCTGCTTGGGCGGGTGGCGCGCGCAGTTGGCCACCAGCTGCCGCTCGAACTCGCTCCCGCACACGCGCTCGACGCCGGCCCGCCGCGTGCGCCGCTGGCTCGTCGTGCTGATGACCGACAGGCCGCCCAGCACCGTCGCCATCGCCGCCGTGGGCTCGATCAGGCGCGCGGAGAAGACGCGGCTGTTGAAGGTGTCGTCGGGGCAGACGAAGCACCACTTGTGCTGGACCATGGCCGTGTCGAGGCCGGTGGCGGGGTGGCGCGCGACCACCTTGGCGGTCCACGACAGCTCGACGTCGGCCACGAGCTCGGCCACCACGGCCTCGCCGGCGCCCGACGCGTGCGAGTCGGTGCTCGTGAGCGTCAGCCGGGCCGTCGTCGTGTCGTGCTCGTGGGTGCAGTAGAACACCACCCAGATCGGCTTCTTCTTCTCCGGCATCGTCGTGTAGAGGTAGAACCAACAGTCGGGGCAGGGGCTGTTGTTGTTGTCGGCTTGACCGTTAAGGTGGTGGTCGTGGTCATGGTTTAGGTGCTTGCCGACGGGCTGCTGACGTGGCATGTGGGTGGTCTTCCGCTTCTTCTTCGGCGGAAGAAGAAAGGCGGGCGAGGGCGGGGCGGAGGTGGCGAGGGTCACCAGGCGGCCGGCGAGGAGCGGCGGCCACGACGGCAGCGGCGGCTGGGCCGGCGTGGAGGGCCGCGACGACGCCGGCGACGTGCAGTCGTACCCGACCGCAAGCCCCGCCGAGTCGAGAAAGTCTCTACCGACGTATTCGTCATCGTAGCCATAGTGGCCATCGGCCATCATGTCATCGTCAGCATCGTCGTCCGGCCGCTCGCGCTTGACCTCCGCCATGTCGAGGGGCGACGACGGTTCGATGGCGGGCTCGACGCGCAGCAGGGGCAGGTGGGGTACCTCGGTCTGGCAGTAGCGCATGGGCTCTGGGCCCGCAAGGCCTTGGGCGAGCGGCAGCGCGAACGGGGCAGCAGCGATCATCGCCTCGGGCCTGTGGGACTGCTCGGCGGCTGCTGCTGCAACGTTGAAGTTTGCGAGGTAGTGGTGGTGGTTGCCAGAACTTGGCTCTGTGTCGTTGAAGAAGCCGTCAAGGTAGTGCTCGGCTGCGGTTTGTGCTGGTGGTGTGCGAGGCGTGTGGGGCGGTAGGCCCAGCTGGGTGATGATGGAGTCGGCCCACCAGGGGTGGCCCAGGCCCAAGCCCTGGGTCTGTGGTGCTGCGGCGCACTCGTCGAGGAAGGGAAAGAACGAAGCCGGGGGGCGAAGCTGCAGCGGGGACGACGAAGGCGAGAAGGGGGGAGTAAAGACCCTTCGCATTCGTTCTTTTTTCGGTCGTGTTCGCTCTTTCTACTCTTTCTTGTTTGTGGTGCTCTAAGAGAGAAGGCCAGGTATCTAATTTTTTTTATGGGTGCGGTGAAGTGGTGAGGGTGAAGTGGTGAAGGCTTGTTGTGTGTCTGGAGCTCTTCCACAAAAGGGGTGACAAGAGAGAAGTGGACGTACGTGGCACTTTGTTCCCTGCACAATCTCAAATTTTTCTGGTAATACGTGGAAAAGTAGCTTAATAAAATGTTGCAACCAACTCGCCAATAAGGAAATGGTGCTCTTTAATTTTCGTGGATCATTGCACGCAGGTCGCGAACCACACGCAGAGGTGGTGGCGGGCCTGTGAGCCCGGCAGGGCTGTCGGTGATCACGTACGGTCAGAGGCAGAGTGGTGAGGTGTCTCCGACGCGACCACCATCCATCTTCAAGATCCTCGTGTGCCTTTTCAGTCCCATCCGCTTCATGCGCGTAAAGTCCGGACATAAATTTGGTCTGCCTTCTTCTGTTGGTAGCACACTCTCGCCAAAGTACAATATTGTACAATGAAGCAGCACGGCTCTGCGGACGTCTGCGCGACAGAACTGAACACGGACGCAAAGGATCGCCTCCTCGCTCTTCCCTGCGCTCCCACCGGTACGAGCCTCCACACAAGCAACTATTGGCCGGTCAGTTCAGCTGTAACCGATGGGCTCACGCCAGACGAGGCCGGAGCACGTATGCCGGGCCTGGACGTGATCGAGGCCATGGTCGACCACACCCTCCGCACTCGCTTCGTACGTGCCCCCCCCCTCTGTCTCGCTTCGTTCTTTTCATTAATTAATTAATGTTGTGTTTTGTTTTGTTTTGTTTTTTTTTGGTTTTTTGATCAATTATGACGCGTCCAGGGTGGAGTGCTGGAAGCGTACATGGCTGACGCCCTGCGGCGCATGGAGGAGTCGTTGGAGCGGCGACTTGCGGAGATGGAGAGCACCATCTCTCGTCTGAGCGTGCAGCAGGCGTGTCTCGTGCACTCCCTGCCGCTCGCCCTTCAGCCTCAACACGCTGCACAGCCTCCGCTTCGTCCGCTGCCCGAGCTTCAAGATGCCCTTCACGAACGGCAGCCGATCGGCCACACCACCAACGAAGCTCGTGATGACAGCGATGACGGCGATGAGGCTGCAGCTCCTCGCGCCACAGAGAGCGAGCCGGCGCAGGAGGAGGAAACCGCGTTCTCCGCGGTCTTTGAAGAGAAGGGCTATTTGCAAGGCTCGCCGCCTACGGCTGTGCCGGCGACGATGTCCGACAAGCTGGTTCTGAACGTGGGCGGTCGCGTGTTCCACACACTTCGGTACCAGCCCACTGTGCGCACGCACGTGGCCTGTCAACTCTGATCGCGCAACGTACCAATGCAGGAGCACGCTGGCCATGTACCCGGATACGATGCTGGGCGCCATGTTCAGCCCACGCAACGAGGGCATGGTCCCGCGCACCCACGAATACTTCTTCGACCGCAACGGCGACCTGTTCGCTTCCATCCTTGACTTCTATCGCACCGGGTACGTGCTCGTAGGTGTTCGCGTGCGGTGGTGCGTGTTGCGTGTTGTGTGCTTTGTTCTAATAAAGCATCCAATGCAGAGAACTGGTGAGACCGGTTGGTGTGGCCGAGGAGGCGTGGCTGACCGAACTAGACTACTGGAACATTCCCCTGCCCGAGGAGCCCGAACCGGTCGAGTCTGTGGATGCGACCGAGGCCGCCGCGCGCGAAGCCGCCCGCAAGGCTGCTGCCACCCAGGCCGAAACGAACCTCACCAATCGATTGGCCATGGTGGCCAGGAACCGCCCACTCTTCCTCGAACGAACGTTCAACCGCCTTGTGACCGAACTCTCCAGCGTTCTACTTGGTACGCGCACGCACACGCACCAGCGCCGGGTGAACTCATATCTATGTGTCCTTCACAGAGTGGGGCATGGCCTCTTTTGAGGTCAAAGGGCGCACAACTATCGCGCGCAAGAACGTTATGTTCATCACAAACAACTGCGCCAAGTCCATCTTGCCCGCCCGCCTCGCGTTCCCCGGTTCCGAGAAAGTAAGCGCCGTAAACCTGGCCCACGCACGACGCTTGATGGCCCACTAACGTGTATCCGCGCCAGGGCTTGACGATGCAAGAGATGGAGCAACGAGGCATCAAGGTGTTCCGCAACAATGGTACGCTGCCACCGCTCAAGTTTGGCGTCGTGTGTGGGTGTTTTTTTAACTCCGATACGAACACTTGGCAGACATGGTGGGCAACCTGATCAAGATGCAGACTGCCGAGCGAGCGTACGTGTTGGGCCTGCTGGCCGAGAGACTGTGGCGCGAACGCGGAATCGATGTCACCTTCGACGACTTCCGCGTCAGCGTCTCCCGTGGACTCAGCGCCTCGGTGAACGTCTCCGGTTCAGTCGAGTGGCCCACCACAGCACCCTGAGCTAAGGCATCAACTCTTCCCTACAAGTGTACATAGCAAAGAAGCATTTTAGGTAACCCCAATCACAACCCATTGCTATCTACCTGCGCTCCTCTGTTGAATGTCCGCCGACGTAGCTCAGTCGGTAGAGCGCCAGGCTTTTAACCTGGTGGCCGTGGGTTCGAGCCCCACCGTCGGCGATATCTTTTTGGCCAGCCCCGCATGGCTGTGTCGAACCTTGAAGAGGACGCTCCGGCCTCCGACTCACGTTTGTTTTTTGTTGCAAAGCGGCCGCCATGGCGTTCTTCCGCGCGCTGCTGTTGTCGCTGGTGGAGGATGAGCCGCAGCTGCATCGGCGCTTCCTGGATGTGACGGCGAACGGAAGTGGTGGCGAGGACGGTGCGGAGATTGCCACGCTCCCCTTCTTGCTCCACATCTTGTCGGTGGACGAGAAGCGGGAGAGATTGATGGCGGCCCGTGTCGCCACCACTATCCGGCAAGATGAAGAAGAAGAAGAAGAAGAAGGTGGTGACGACGGCGAAGCGCAGGGCGATTCCATTCTGCACTACGCCGCGAGGCGTGGCTTCACGTTCTGGTGCGATGCCCTCCTGCGGCGCGACGCCCTCCTCGACGAACCCAACTCTGCCCAAGCCTTCCCTCCTCTCTTCGTACGTCCATCTTTATTCTTATATTTACTATTTATATTTACATTTATCTTTTTTTTAATTATATTTGTTTGTTTTTCCAGTGCGCTATTCAGGCGGGGCACTTGCGGTGCGTGCGGTGTCTGGTGCAGTACGGCGCGGCCCTGCGCGTGGGCGCTCTGCACGCCGTGGATGTGGCCCGCAAGTTCAGCCGCAGCGAGATCGTGGACTACCTCGAGACCTACCTCGTACGCATGCCCACCCTCAAGGCGTTCACATCGATGATCGCTCACACACCACACACTCACAGGCCACGTCGGGCGTAAAGCCCGGACAAAGCCAGGCGCTCGTCACGACCTCGGGTGCGGCGGACGGTTGCTCAGCCACTGTGCCGGGCCATAAGCGAGTGCTGACGGTCGGCATTTGCGGGGCCACCTCCTCCGGCAAGAGCACCCTCGTACACCCTCCCTTCCCACCGCTCCAAGCTTCTTGACCCGACCCGACCTGACTCGGCCGCAATTCACTCGCAATAACGAGAGCGTAGGTGAAGCGGCTGGTCAGGCACTTCAACATCGCCTCATACGTGCGCTTCGACAACTTCTGGAAGGTGCGAGCCTCGTACCCACCCTGTCGTGGTCTGGTGGTGCCTAAGGCTGACTCGGCATAATCCCTCGCTTGCTGCGCGGCGGTGATCGGCGATGACACCACCAGAGCTACAACGAGTTGCCCCGGGAACAGGGCTACGTGCACGGCGAGTGCCCCGAGGTACCGCTGCTGCATGGGCTGCAATATTGGTTAGTGGGTCGCGGCTGACCTCTTGTCAACCGATGCTCGCCAGGCACTTCGCATGGACGAGTTCGTGGCCTACCTCCGTGCAGCGCAGCACCGGAGCGAGGAGAACTGGACCGAGGCCAGCGAACCGTTCATCTTCGTCGACGGGTGCGACAGCACGCTTCCCTACGATCTCTTACTTGCCTGTGGCTCGGTCGGTGCACCTTTGATTGCTAACTGGTGCGCCACCGCTGTGCAACCGTACTCGCAGGTTCCTATTGTTCTGCGACGTGAGATACCTGCCCTTGTACGACATCAAGATCTTCATCAACGTCTCAAAAGAGAAGTGCAAAGAACGGCGCTTTGGGTACGGGTCGCCTGCTTGGTGTCGTCGCGTGTGCGTGTGCGTGCGTAGTAACCGCGGCGGGTGAGCAGACGCGACCCAGGCACATCGGAGGACTACTTTGAGCGAATCATTTGGCCCTCCTACTGCCAGTGGAACAGCCACCCGCTGGGGGTCTACCAGCAACGACGGCTCGCCTCGGACCACGAGGTCGCCGACGCTGCAGCCACAGAGCAACACGCGGTGGAGCACGACGGCATCCTGTTCATCAACGGCGAAGCCGACGTGGATGTGGTGTTCCGGAGCGCTCTCGACCACATCAACTCCCGAAGGCGAGCCCATCTCACATCGTCAACTTGAGCTCCACCGCACGACACGACACGCACAACCTTGTTGGCGCCAACAGCCGTCCGTTTTCGTTTAAAAGACACGAAACAAAGTCCTCGCGAGGAGCAACGATGGATGGAGATGGACGACTTTCGCGGTACGCACCGCCTGCTGATTCGCCAGCTTCGAAGCATTCAAGAACGAGGAGCATACGGCACCATGTACTCATCTCATCTTTGCCCCCCCCCACTACGCGAATTTGCAGCAAGCGAAAGATGATGGAGCTGGACGAGGAGGAGGCGAAGGACTACGTGGACGGACCGGTCCGCAAGCGCTGCCACGACGAAACACAACCCGGCGAGGGCCAGAATCCATCGTTGCGTTCGCGGCGGCGACCTCTCTACGCCGATCTATCGCTCGCACGATCGTTCGAGATGCAACGATCCTCTCCTCAGCCAGGACAGCTGAATCAGGGGCAGGACACCTCCGCTCCTCCCCCTACTCCTCCTTCTCATTGTCAGCCACCACAGGCGCCTCCAGCCAGCAGCTCGCAGCCAGCATCAGTTGGGCAGCTGGGATCGAGTAGCGATGGGCTGGTGAACGAAACCTATCTGAGCACGAACACCGCGCTGCGCCAACTCCACGAGGAACGGCTACGCCGGAGCGCAAGAGGATGAAGGAGATGAGGGAGGCCTTTGATTAGATCGACATGAGGCCCGAGATCTTCTTCGATTTGAAAAAGTTTCAAATCGAAACGCATTAAATTGTAAATATATAAATGCCATTTTCTTTCCACAAAAAGAAAATTGTGGAAAGAAAATGAGAGAAATATCGACAGTTGTGGAAAAGAACAGAGAGCGATGGACCTGGCGCAGCAGTTCGGCTCGATCAAGCTCAAGAAGGCCGCTGGTGGCACCCACGACCGCAGCGCACCTGTCGTCGCTGGTGCGTCCCCCTCGCCCAAGCACCACACGTTTTAGCTGAAGAAGGAGATATCAGGGTACGGCCAGGCGTCGTCGGTGGAGAAGTGCAAGGACGAGGTCCACGCCGTCAACATCGAGAACTGGTACTCCCAGTTAAAGGTGAGCAGCTGGCAACGCGATTGCATGCTTGATGGGGTTACTTATGCACGCCAACGTTCAGGCGCACACGTTCGCCACCGAGTTCCTGGACCTCTCCATGGACGAAGCCCAGGTACCGCACCGCACGCACCGCACGCACCGCATCGCGCACCGCACACACCGCACACAAAGGGTTTGTGAGAGAGCACAGTTGCAAATAGTTGGTGGCGGGCATCAGGCGCTGGTGCGCGAGTTCGACCGCCAGCGAGGGAAGGGCCAACAACAGCAGCAACGACATCTCGACCAGCACGCGCAGAGCGATGCGCTCGCGCTGGCCGAGCTCGAGAGCAAGATCGACGGCCTCATGGGCGCGTTCGCGCGCGAGGGCGGCGCCTTCGTGCGGCTCTCCACCCGCAGCCCCAAGGACGCCGTCATCAGCGGAGAGCGCCTGCTTCACGAGTGGAAGGTGCCCTTGTTCACGACACGCGCAACCAACGCTGACGACACGACACGGGTGGCAGGAGGAGCTGGCGAGACAAGGACCGGAGGCGGAGAGGGACGAGAACGCGCGACTCGTGGCGCTCATCAAGGCGTCGACGGCGGCGCTCAAGGTGCGGTCGGGACGCGAGGCGCTGGCGCTGGTCAAGGCCAGCGAGCGGAGCAACGAGGACCTGCTGCTGGCGCTCGAGTTCCCGCACCAGTGGGACATGAAGATCATCATCCGCCAATGGGTGCGTGGCGCCTGTCACGTGTCGTGTGACGTTGCGTGTGCCTAACGTTGGGGTGGCGGGGAGGGGAACAGGTGGAGATGCATCCGGCGATGGAGTTCCGGGGCTTTGTGTGCGGCAAGAAGCTCACCGCCCTCTC
>CDFC01061861.1:8754-19171 GCA_000826385.1 Acanthamoeba rhysodes | reverse complement strand
ACCACCATCTCAAAGGGAGGGGTCTGCTTGAGGGCGCCCAGACACTGCTGCTTGCGCTCCTCGAAGTCCGTCTGGTTCGCAGGCGTGTAATCTGCACGAATATACCAAGTGAGCAGCTCTGCGCATACGCACCATCTCAAGGGAGAAACCGTACCAGCAAAGGCGAACACGGTCTGAGGCGTTTGGCAAGAGAAGTCGATGGTCGCATTCGCCAAGGCCGGGTGCTGGTTGGTCTTGGTAGGCTTGTTGGACACTTCGATCGCAAGCTTGACATCACCGAGCTTCAGGCAGGTGACGCTGTAGCTATAGCGCGCAATTCCGAGCCCTTGCGGGTTCGGGGTGACGCGAACCTGTGTGCAACGAAAAGCGAGGTAAGCGCATTGGCCACCTCGCGATCTAAAGCCATCGGGCACGCCTACCATCTCGGGTTCCAAAGGCACAACGCTCGTGTAGAAGGCAGTGGGTTCGTACAGCCACGGCTTGGGACCGCCCTCGAACTGCGAAGTGCGAGTGGTTTTAGCCCTTGTACAAGGACAAGGAAGAAAGTGGGGCATTGCTGGTACGTACAACAACCTGCGCCGTCGAACCGGGCGCCACAAGGGCGTCCTTTTCGGGCGACACCACCTTGAGGGGACGGTAGGCGAAAACGGTAATCTGGTTTGTGAGCCTGCCATACTTGATGGTAATGGTGCACTGACCCTCGCCAAGCGCAAAGAACTCTTGGCCGGCGCAGCTAGTCGGGGGCAGATCGCTGGCGCCGGACGCCTGCTTTGCGAACACTGCGCGGCCATCTAAGATGAGCACAGCATTGCGATGGCCGCCAGCACGATTGGCAGAGGCTGGGTACCGGTCGCATCGGAACTTTCCCACTCGATGGGAAGAGCGCTGCAGTTGTCGAACAGAACGCCCGAGTTGTCCCACACTGCGGCGGGCAGCACAAGAGGCCAGCCCACCTGGACCTCCACCGTGGACGCCACAATGCCGATCTTGCCAACAGCAAGCACGCTCACCTGGATGCAGCTTGGCAGGTTACATTCGTTGCACAAGGAAGGAAAGAATTGAGGAGGGCAAACCTTGATGTGGTCGTAGTTGAGAGGGTTTTTCTTGTCCGAAACCCGGACGGTCGCATCTCCGAGCGAGTGGACGGTGAGTACGCCAGAAGGGCTGGCAGATACGACGGACTGGTCCAGCGAGAGCCAGATATACTTGTCGCTGCCACCAGTGGCCTTGAGCGTATAAGTGTGAGGCGTGCCCTCATGCCAAGGCAGGCGGACCTCGCGGGGGATCGCCTGCACAGCCGACTGGATCGCTACGTCCTTGCGGACAGCCGGGACCTTGAACGAATGGCGACCGGCGGCCTGACAGAGGATTTGGAATCAGGGAAAGAAGGTAATCAACCGAGTGCGGGAGAGTCAGACCTTGATGGAGGACAACTCGGCGCCGATGACGGTGCTGCCTTCCTTCAGAGCGCGGATCGTATGCTGTGCCTTGTTTTGGCTCGACTGTTCGACGGAGAAATACTCACGGGGGAGCGTGACGGCGAAGACCATGTTCTGCACAAGAGCGCGAGTTGAGGAGAAGGACACAAGGCGGCGCATAGAGCTCACAGTCCTACCTCGGTGTTGTGCAGGCGACGATCGTGGGCATCGTAGACGTCGACCTCCAGCGTGTAGGTGGTGTTGGCGATAAGGTACCAGGAAGTGGTAGTGGAGATGATCTCTTGTTTGTCCGTTTCGGCGTAAAGCCTCAGACCGAGCTTTGACGGGGCCACGACGTTGACGGTGCCCTGTATCGCTCAAGGTGAGCATAGAGGCCGCACTCACGAGCAGCATTCAAGTCACGAACACACATACCGTTGCCTCGTTGATGTTCTCATATCTTACGTGAATCTTTGTTTGGCCAAGGTCCACGCCCCGCACAGTACCAAGGTTGTCAACAGTGGCCACTCTGCTGTTGTCCGTGGACCACTGGTACTTGGTGTTAGGCATGTCGATATCTAGAGACACATGGTAAAGGCGTTAGATGGACCCTACACTTGTTGAAGTGCCAATGTGATAAGGCACGAACCTGTTGGGTCCCGATCTCGAGGGTAGCTCTGGAGAATGTATCTGTACTCGGCACCCGGCGCGATGAAGATGGGAAGCTTGGGCGAAAGCTGAAGGGGCTCCAGCACAGACAGTTCTACCGTATCAGAGATACGCCCGTAGCCCGCCTCGCTGAGGCTGGCTGTGACGGTGACCTTACCAAAGTCGATACCCTTCACCAGGACCCTGCTCGTTCTGAGATTCTGGAGAGATCACAACATCAGGTTAAGCTACTGCCAACAGGCAGGGCACAGCCCGCTTTGTGGTGATCATACGGCAAGCGCATACCTTCTCCTCCATCTCCAGGACGACGTTCCTGACGTCCACCGCTGCACCCTTGAACGGGACGATCTGAAGGACGTGGCTGGGCGAGGGAGTGAGCGTCCAGTCGAAGCGGAAACCCTCGACCGATGTGAAGTGGTTATCTGCAGCAAAGAGCCCGCGTCCAGCGTTAGGGTAACCGAGCACTTGGCGTTCAGGGTGGGATACATACTCGAGGCATCAAATGCATCGATGGAGAGCTCCTCCACGGCAGCGCGATACATCGTGTGGGTTGTGGTGGAGATGCTGATGTTGTGCACCGTATCCAGGAAGACCTCACACCGCAGCGTCCTGCCGCTCTCCGAATCGTATGCCTTCACCCAGGTTGAGAGACGCTCAGTGGACATGATCTCCGGCGTGATGCTAGCCTGCGATGCACACTCCTTATTGCGCATTTCGTCGTTGGCGTAGATGGCTTTGATAGACACAATTTCCGGATTCAAGGAGCTCCTACACAGCGGAGCCTTGTCATTAAGTGATTAACAACATGGTTTGGGGGGGGCAGTGAGGCACACCATTTAAAGCATCCATTGAAGGCCTCAATTGTGTAAGAGATTTTGGTCTCGCTCGTTGCGTGCGGCAGCAGCAGAGTGGCATGGCTGATGGAAGGATCTTTGTCGGCATCGGTTGCCAGCGCTGGGAGGCAGCAAGCCAACAAGAGGAACAGGCCAATTGCCCCTCCGAAGGCGGCAAACTGCCTTGCCTTCATCTTCTCTCACGCGATCAAATGCCGAAGTACAAGGCGCGGGAAAATTGGCTCGCCTGCGTGACGTGAACAGCCACATTACACTACGAAAAAGGCGGGAACAAAAAGGAGTAGCAAAAACTGAGCGAAAAGAAAGCACCAAGATGCGGAGGCCCGTGCCCGACCATCGACGGCAGGAGATCGACAAGCTCCTTGCGGGAATTGCGAGCACCAAGTCGAAGGATCAGGTGCGTGCGCTTAAGTAATCCTGCACGCAGTACATGATCAATTAATCTCAAATAATCTTTCGCCCATACGCAGCAAATTTCGACCTTCGCAGATGTCGGCCTACGCTACAAGGACTTGGGAGATATCAACCAAGCAATCTTTTACCTGCTCAAGTCGGTGCGGCTCAAGCCAGACGCAAAGGTACATACGAATTTCGCATTGATGTCGATTCGCCTTCCTCTCACTTCGATTCAGGTGTTTGTCGCCTTGGCAGAGCTCTACGAGGAAGCGCATCGGTACTCCGATGCAGTGGCCACCTACCAGAGATCGCTCAAGCTGAATCCCAGCCAAACGAGTATCTTCTGCCGCATCACGCGCATCTTGATCCGCTTGCACCAAGAGGATACCACAAAACCTTATCTGAGTGAAGCCGAGCGCTGGGTTGCTAAGTATGGCCCCTGATCCCGTCTTCCTCGCTACTTGTCCTCACCACTGTATCGTGTAGGGTGGAGCATCTCGAACGGGGCGACCCAGCTGTGGCGGAGCTAAAGAGCGACATTCTGCAGCTTAAAGGTAGCGCGTTGGTTCTCTTTCCTCTCATGCATGCGAACATCCACTCATACTTGATTCAGGCGACATGAACCAAGCACTTCACGTAGCCAACGAAGCATCGCAGAGGCATCCTACCAACTTGACTCTGCACATCAAGTGTGTTGAACTTCACAATCTCAAGGGCGACATGGAAGGGTATGTATACAGCGGACGCTTCATTATCTCGTGACCACGCATTACTCAAGCATGCACACTTTCAGGGCCATGAAGCGTGCTCGTGTCGCCAGTAGTTCGCTCGACGAGGATCTGCAGTGGTGGAGCTGGCTCAACGACTTTGCAGCGCGACTTCCCGCGAGATCGAATGGTGGTCACCAGAATGGCGCGACTGGGCCCAAGGAAGGCCACTCTACCCTCTCCAAGGAGGTCCTCTTCTTCCGCATATTCGTTTGCGATCATTACACTCTAATCACGACGCGGCACGAAGAGTACGCCTACGCCTACCGCCACCCCATCCTTTGATAAAGAATTGGCCGTTTACTGCGTATATCAGATTGTTCAGCCACCTGGACTGTATGGCGTCATGCAAGCAGCTTCGAGACCTCGTACGGGAAGCCAGCGGCCTGATCAGCGGCCAAGTGCCCAAGGTGAAAGGCGGAGAAGTGTTCAATGAAGATGCTCAGCTCCTACAGGCACGTACACTCAGCTGCCCTTACTGCGATAATTATGTTTACCGATCCACCTCAGGAATATAAAGCGCGAGTTTGGGGCTACCTTGCTATCATCCACCACCGGAAGTACCGTCAGTCTCATAGCTACGATGCTGCTGTAAAGGCTCATGTTAACTTTGGCAAGTCCATTCACGAATGTACGTACAGCTCAAGCCTGAGGTCCCCTCATGTTGGCTGACCCTGCGTGTCCTATCAGGTCACCCGGCACTGCCTACTGAGATCGACAATGCATCTCTCCAGCGATTGCAAGCGGTGCACCTCTTGGCTGCGAGGAGGCTGAGCGAAATCGCGAAGACTATGTATTTGCTCGCCATTGAGCTTACTCCTACTAAAGCCCAAGAGCTCCTCGAGAATGTCGAGGCCTACAAGGCGCGCATGCTTGGCTTAGGTAACGAACTTCCTGCCCATGAGACTGGCTTGTCGCTAACGTCCTGCTTCTTCTTCAGCTGCTACATACGATCGCGTCGCTGTTGCCAAGAATGCTGCCGACCTGGACCGCATAATTCACATCCTTTCCTTCTATTGGCGACACAAGCTACGTAAGATGATCGAGAAGTTCCTCGACCTCCTCTTCCTCTCCTCCGCGGACAAGGTACGCCTGCTTCTTTTAGGAACATTGCTGGTGCATAGTGTTGAAATCCATCTTCAGGTGCTAGCGTGGTTGCCGTTCGCCCAACCCTTTACGATCGTCGACATCTACAACTTCATCGACAAGCTGTGCGAGCAACACGACTTCTATCGGTATGCATTGCGCAGCTCTTCGGTGTTGGTGGTTATAGCAAGTGCTGTCTTTGCTCACGACCGACCTTTAGGAAGCAGCTGGTCGCGCCTATCGACAACCTGTCCAGTTCGTCGCAGCAGCGGTTTTGGAAGTCGCTGCTCTACTACCAACAATACTACGCCGGAGGAGAGGAGAAGAGCTTCGGACAAGGAGTCCGGCCTCGCGAACCACTTACTGTCTTCATCGACAAACCTGCCGAGCTGTTCTCTACACGACAGCTGGGGTCCTATTGTGCTCAGCTACAGGGCAGCGCGGTCCTTCCCAAGGCGCAAGAAGGTGAAGAACCACGGATCGACCAAGCCGAGACGGTCTCTGCTCCCGGCGTACTGGCAACTCCACTCATCAGTTCTGAGGCTCCAGGAGGTAAGGCTTAATCTCTGCTCCTCGTTCCGCTTAAGCTCCGAGATGGCTCACACCGTCATTTTTGCTGCAGCCTACACGCCTGCAGAGATGGAGCAGCTTTTCACTCCGCCATCTACTCCCAACACTAAGATGTCGAGCCCGTTCACTTTTTCGCCTGCGCCGAGCCAGCCCCAAACGCAGACCTCTCAGGTATGGCAAATGCCGTCGCCTCTTTGAGCCATTGGCACGCTAACCGCGCTCTGAATGATGACAGGCGTTCAAAGCAAAGACGCAGAGCCGGCTTAGTCAAATGCACGAGCTACGCACACAATGTGCAGCAAGATTCCTGCATGACGGAGGCAAGGCATCTCCCGTGCTGGCGGTCAAGGACCAAAAGCGCACTAAGGTGATCTACGAAGCTGAAGAGCCGATCGCGGTTCCCGTCGTGGTGGCATCTCCGAAGCGCGAGCCGAGGCGCACCTCGTCGCCCCAGCCCATGCGATTTGCTACTCCGGAATCAAGTGGTGCGCCCACGTCGTCGCTGTTCTCCTCGCCGGCGTCGCAAGCCAAGGCTCCGTCGGCCTCGGCGAGCTTCTCCTTCCAGCGGGCTGGCCAGTCCACGGAGAACCGGTTCTCTGCGACACACGTCGAGACACAAAAGAAGGAATCGGAGACAACAACGGAGTCTAGCAAGCCTGCCGCGTTCTCCTTCGGCCCTGCTTCCCCCGGTGGTTTCTCGTTTAGCTCGGCGACCGAAAGCCGCAGGACCGAGCCCACTTCAATCTTCGGAGCACCGCCGAAGTCTGAGGCAAGCAAGCCCGCTGAATTCGCCTACGACTCTGCTGCTTCGGGGGGCAGCTCCTTCCTCGCTAAAGGAGCCTTTGTCTCAAGTGGGGCGAAGGCAAATAGCCCTGCACCCGCGAGTGACAGCTTCACATTCGGCAAGAGCGAAACCGCCACCGAAGCGACCTCTCTCACTAAGCCTGGCACGTCGACTGACTTTTCCTTCGGCGGAACACCCTCCTCTGGTGGCTTCTCCTTCGGCGGTGCCGCCAAGCCCGAGAGTTCGGCCACGAGCGGGTGGAAGTGCGCGTGCTGCGAGGGCGACAACCCCGAATCAGCGACGGCCTGCGACGTGTGCATGGTCCCGAGGCCGGCCGGCGCTCCTCAGGGCAAGACCGCCGACAGCAACAAAGCGCCGGTCGTATCGTCGCCTGCGCCAGCTGAAGGAGAAGCGAAGCCCGAGTCCACCATCACCAAACCCGCCGGCTTTGGCTTAGGCTCGGCGTCGAGCGGTGGCTTTTCTTTCGGTGCCCCGGCAAGTGGAGGATTTGCGTTCGGCCAGAGCGGAATAGCAGGAAGCACCTCCGCGCCGTCGAGCGGCAGGTTTTCCTTCGGCCAGAACGACACGGTAGGAGCGACAGCAGCCATGCCAGAGCCCAGTTCATCTGCCGGGTTCTCCTTCGGCGGGGCTTCTGTCGGAGGCTTTTCGTTTGCCAGTGCGCTCAAGAGTTCGTCGGCCACGAGCGGGTGGAAGTGCGCGTGCTGCGAGGGCGACAACCCCGAGTCTGCGACGGCCTGCGATGTGTGCATGGTCCCACGTCCGGCTGGCGCCAAGACAACCGAGACGGAAAACACGACGGCCGCAACGTCCGGCAGCGCTGAATCAGATACGCCAGAGGCCATTAAGCCTGCCGGGTTCGCCTCCAGCTCGTCGTCGAGCGGCAGCTTTTCTTTCGGTGCTGTTCCACCAAGCGGAGGATTTGCGTTCGGCCAGAGCGGAATAGCAGGAAGCACCTCCGCGCCGTCGAGCGGCTTTGCCTTCGGCCAACCGACATCACCTGCAGCCACACCGGAAGCAGGACCGACTTCGACGAGCGGGTTCACCTTCGGAGGGGCTACGTCCTCTGGCTTCTCCTTCACTGGCGCATCCAAGACGGCCGACAGCTCTTCGGCCACGAGCGGGTGGAAGTGCGCGTGTTGCGAGGGAGACAACTCCGAGTCGTCTACGACGTGCTCCACCTGCATGGTGCCCCGTCCCGCCGCGGTGCCTAAGAAAGTGGCAGCGACCGACACGACGCGACCTGGCGTGACAACTTCCGCTCCGAAGACCCGCGAGTGCGAGACGCCGGAGACAGCCAGCGAGCCTGCAGCATTCTCCGTAGGCCCTACCCCGCCGGGCGGCTTCACATTTGGCGGACCTTCAGGTGGAGCCACTGGCAGCTTCTCACTTGAAGCGTCCACCAGCGACGCCCCGAGCAAGGAAGCCAGCACCCCCGGATTTTCGTTCGGACCCTCGGCAGGAGGCCTCTCCTATGGCGGCTCACCGGCCTCCGCGAGTTCCTTAATCACCGGACAAGCTGCTGAAGCAATCAAGTCGACGCCGGGCGTCAGCGAGGAGCCCGACAAGCCTTCCAGCCTGCCCACCGCCGGAGCTTTCTCCTTCGGAGGCGCACCCTCCTCTGAAAGCTTCTCGTTCGCGTCCGCTCCCTCGTCAACGGCGACAGCAGAAAGCGTCAAGCTCGCGGACACCAAGTCGAGCCCGTTCAACTTCGGCCCCGCCACGACAGCTCCCACGCCAGGGTTCGCTTTCGGCAGCGCACCGACTGATGCTCCAAACACCGCGGACACGTCTGGCTTCTCGCTTGCGGCCGTTGCCCCCGATGCTGGCGAGAAACCAGCGGACGCTGCCACGCCAAGCTTCACCGGATTCTCCTTCGGCGGACCAGCGACAGGGGCGGGACGCTTCGATTCCGTGTCAGCCAAGAAGACCACCGGGTGGGAATGCGCCTGCTGCACGGAAATCAACGACGAGTCTGCGACATCCTGCTCAACGTGCATGGTACCTCGACCTTCGGCTGTCAAGTCAACCGACGCCCAAGCGAAGGACGCCGCCAAGCTGTCATCCGAAGCCTCGAGCCCGGCCCAAGATGACAAACTGCAACTCTCCACCGCCGAGGAAGCAGAGAAAACAAATTACGTCGAGCCTGCGCTTCAAGCACCGCAAGAACCCGCCGCGTCGGGAGGCTCGCGCGATGGTGATGCGGCAACGATGCCGACCTTCTCCCTTCCGGCGCCTTCTGCTTCTCGCCCTGCGAATCTCTTCTCCGTTTCCTCTGCGCCTGCTTCATTTGCCTCGTTCACTTCCTCCTCCGCGAGCGCCCTTCCTTCCTTCTCCTTCTCTTCGGCGAGTACGAGCACGACTACGCCCGCTCCCGCTTCCTCGGAAGCATCGCCCTTCTCCCTTGCTTCCTCTCTCGGCGAGAGTCTAGAGGCAGCACCGTCCGGACCGCGGCCCTCGCAGGACTCAGACGAAGATACGGACCAGGACGAGGGCAGTGGTTCCGAAAGCGATGAGGATGAATCCGAGTCCGACAGTGAGATCCCTCGTCCTCAACGGGCCGTGGATCCTGCCCCCTCATCACCGACGACCGTCCCGACCGTCGCGCCCTTCTCCTTCGCGCCGTCATCCTTTGCTCTGCCGTCTTCGACGCCATCATCTGGAGCCTTGTTTGCAGGCGGAACTGCCGGCGCGCTCACGAGCTCAAGCTTCCTCTCGGCGACGGCTGGGTCCAAGACCGGGTTCGGAACCGCCTTCGGTCAGACTTCCTCGCTCGGTGCGGCCTTTGGCCAGACGTCTCCCCTCGGTGGTGCTTCCAAGCATGACCAGAAGCCGGGAGCAGGGCTGGATACGAGTGGTGGATTCCCCTCTGCGTTCTCCTTCTCCGGCAAGCCCGCTCTCTCCTTCTCCGCCATTGCGGGCGAGGATAAGGTTCCTGCGTCGTCCGACACCGAGAAGCCTTCTGAGAAGCACGAGGCCCCAGCGACCTCGAGCTCGGCTTCGTCGTCTGGCTTGTTTTCGACCTCTTCACCCTCTTCCGCGAGTGGCTTGCCAGCCTTCCCCTCGCTACCCAGTCCGTTCACCTTTGCGACGGGTTCCTCGGCCACCTCCACCACCTCCCTCTTTGGCACCACTACGTCGACCTCCGCGCCCACCACTACTGCTCCTCTGTTTGGAGCCACGTCGAGCTTAGCGGCTGCTACCACCGCTCCTCTGTTTGGCGCAACATCGACCTCCGCGCCTGCTGCCACCACTCCTCTGTTCGGCGCCACGTCTACCTCCGCGCCTGCTGCCACCTCTCCTCTGTTCGGCGCCACATCGACCTCCGCGCCTGCAGCTGCCCCGTCAGGGCAGAAGCGCACTGTAGATGACGCACCGCCGTCTGCCTCACCCTTCTCCTTCACCAGCTCCGGACAGTCCGCCCCTACGGGAACTGAACGGAAGCCCGCATCGGCATTCTCTTTCCTTTCGGGCTCCTCGGCGGCGAGCCCTTCGTCTGCCTCGAGCATGTTTGCCTTTGCTCCTGCGACTTCGAACACGTCCGGCGTCGCTGCGGCCGAGCTTCCCACCAAGGACAGTGGCTCGGGAACGACTGAGGAAAGGCTACAGGGCGATTCTTCCGCCGCGGTGCAGCCCTCCAAGTTCTCGTTCTTGACCACCTCCGACAAGCCCAACACGCCGCCAAGCCAAGAGGGCGACTCTACCAGTGGTGTACCCTCATCGCCAGCTGGTCTTTTCGGTTCTCTCTCTCTCCTTCTCTATTCTTCTCGACACGATCGCACCTTACCGTCTCCTTCCTTTCGATACAGGCGGGCCGTCTCAGTTTACGTTTGGCAACGTGCTTGGTAACGCGAG
>CDFC01061856.1:3798-13896 GCA_000826385.1 Acanthamoeba rhysodes | reverse complement strand
TCGTGTCGTGTCGTGTCGTGTCGTGTCGTGTACGTGGTAGTTGCTGACTGCATTCAAATGTCGGGTTGAACGCGGAACAGGTTCCCGGAGGACTTCCGGCCGACCAAGAGCGCCATCCCCGATTTTATGGCGATTGGCCCTCCCGCACCGTCACTCGCCGCGCAAGCCCACATGGCCGCCGCCGCTGCTCGCCGCGATCGCGAGGCCCACGAAGCCCACCTCCGAGAGGTACGCCACATAACCGCACACGCACACGCACACGCACACGCACACGCACACGGTGGCGCGCGAACTGACGATCGTTCTTTCCCTCCTTCCCCTTTCTGGCCGCGCAGCTGGTGCGTGGGCCGCCGCGGGTGCCGTATCCGATGGAGCAGGCCGGGCGGGTCTTCGTGGGCAGCGCCATTCCGCCATTTCGCGGGCGGGTGCGCATCGGCCGCGGCGGCCGCGTTCTGTTCGACCGCTTCCCCGCTCGCCCGTCGCTCTCGTCGCCCTCGCCCTCGTCGTCGCCGCCCGACAGCGAGGCTGAAGATGACGTCATCCTCCTCACCACCACCTCGACTACCGCCTCCGCCTCGACCACTTCGCCATCGCTCGACTTCCACTTTAGTTCGCCGCAGCCGCCATCAACACCGACAGCGGTTACCCAGCCTCCACGAGCGAAACCCGAGGAAAAGGACAAGGAAAAGGGAAAGGAAAAAGATGACGACGAGGTTGATGTGATGGGCGACGCGCCCGACAATGGCCATCGCATGGCATCTGCAGCTGGCGTCGGCGGCGACGAGGAGGAGCTGCCGGGCCTGGACGAGGTGGACCTCGAGTTCGAGGTCGAGCAGGCCTTCCAGGCCCTCGAACACCAGCAGAACGGCGGCGGCAGCAGCGCCGCGGGTCCCCTCCAGCACGACCACGACCACGACGACCCGCTCCTGCTCCTCAACTCCTCCTGGTCCCTCCCCGCCGCTGCCAACGCCGCGGCCGGTCCGCCCACCGCCTCGTCTTCGACGTCGTCAACGTCATTGTCGACAGCGGGTACGGCTGCTGCCGCGGTCTTGGCGGCGGCTAGCGGGCCGGCGTCTGTCGTCGCCGACGGCGGCAACGTTGGGGAGGATTTTAGCGCGCGGCTGGCGCGGGTCCTGCGCAAGTGGCGCGACGAGGAGGAGCCCCAGCGGCTCGACGCCTGGCAGAAGCGACGACTTCAACAGAACGACGACGACGACGACGGTGATGATGGTATGGTCAGTGGTGGCCGGCGAGGCACGAAGGCGGCGATCCCGCCGAGGGTCGACCTGGTGGCCAAGTACCGCCTGGCCTTCGGGAACGCCGACACTGCGCGCGCCAAGGGCAGCAGCACGCCCGGCCAGGGCGGCGGCGAAGACGACGACGGGCTGATGATGAGTTTCACCGACGAAGACGACGACGAGGAGGAAGAGGAGAGCGAAAGCGAAGACGATTGGCAACGAACGAGCGGAGCGCTGGCGAATTATGCCTCGAGACGCCACGTCGGCGGGGAGGCAGATGGCCAGGACGAGGACGAAGAGGAGGAGGAAAACGAGAGCGACGGGATGGAGGTGGAGGGACTATCCACAGTAGCGGGCCAGAAGAACGGAGGACTGAGTTGGAGCCGAGAGATCGAACGAAACGGTGAACGGCATCAGACGAGGCGAACAGAAGGAAACGAGGATGGAGAGGGAGAGGACGGCAGGAAGAGCGCACCCGAGATCACCACGGAAGACCATAGCAAGGGCCGAGGAGGACGAGACAGCCTCAGCAACATCTGGGCGCCCTCCCTCATGACCTGGAGTTAACGGTTGAGGCTTTTTCGTTTCATGGCTTGGAAAAATTCAAACTAGAACACAAGCTTTATTCAACTAAGATTAACAGTCACTGACGGAGAACGAATTGCAAAAGGCTCTGTTGGCGACGAAGACAGGCCAGCCCTCGAACGTGTTATTCCAGGCAGTGTAAATTTGGTGGGCACAACCAACTGAAAACCACTGAGAGTCGTCATCCTTGAGATTGTTGCAAGCTGTTGGTGGGACGGGTTAGGTTTTTTGCACTAGAATGTGTCTAGAAGGAGGAGAAAAGAAGTTGCGCACATTGTTCACAAAGGCCAGCAGAGTTCGAGGCAAAGCACCAACGGTCTGTGCTGCTCATGCTGGGGGTGTTCATCACCCTCCCGTCCGAAATGGAAAGCAGGCCGTAGCGGTTGTCGGCGTTGTTGACGCTCCTGTAGTAGTCAGTGCGGTAGTTGGCGCCCTTGAAGGCGATGCACGTCTGCGGGTACCGCGAGCGTAAAGATGAGTGGAATGAAGCACAGTACGTACGAGGAAGACGTACCGCTAGCCTTACACCGGTGGCGTTGAACAAGCCCATACTTTCGATCAGGTCTTTCACCTCACACTTGGTGAGGAAGAGGGCAGAGCTGGCGTTGATGCAGAGCAGAGCGATAGCGATGGTAAACAGAATGGTCTTCATGTCGGAAAGTTGGTTATGGAGACAATGGAACTTTTCTTCTTTTTATCGAAGGTGTAATTGATCGTTCGTTAATGGGTATTCTATGAACTGACAATGGGCTTGCCATTGAAGTAACTCCGGTGTTGCTGCTGGTGCGATTGGTGGTATTGTGCGACCGTAGCGAACACCGGCAAGTTTCCACGTCAGCACAAGCAGGCGCCACGCCACCTTTCCAACTCGCATAAAAACTGTCCCGAGATTCGCTTGGGCATGAGTTGCCTCGTAACTATTGGTTTATTGCTTTGTACAGTAACATCAGGCGTAGCTTCTGACGAATCAGGCGACTTCAACGGGTTGGGCGTCCAGCGAATGCGCGAACGATCTCATGGTCATCGTAGCTTCTGACGAATCTGAAGAATTTGTTGCGCTTGGCCCCTGGGTTGTTGCTGTCGATTTGGCGCTATTATTTGAAAGAAAGCGTTAGTGCCTGTCCTTCAGTTGCGAGAGTCTTGGTAGTACTCGAAGTGATATCGCGGAATGCAGAAGAGCCAAAAGTGCAATCGCCGAGGTGAGCTCAGGCTGTCCCCGTGCACCATGAGAATCATGAGCAGCAGGGGAATGACCTCCGTTATGAGCAGAAACACCAACGCAGCCACCACCGGAACCCTCTGCACAGGAAGCCACGATCAGATGCTGCCAAAAAGGAGAGCGCTACAACTCGCACCTCTTCTGCTGTTGCGTAGATAAGGAAGCCCACCAGACACAGCAAAGCTACTGTACATATAACCACCAAGCTGAAGTACTATTTTTTGCGTTAGTTGCTTCACGGTGAACGAGAAGGCGGAGAAGACGTGCCTTGATCGTCTGTTTGCGTTTAAGCTTGATAAAATCCTTCGACATGCCCTCAGCTCTTGTTAACACCAGCATCACCTGAACAAAAATATTATTAGCAAAAAGAACATGGCCGGTAGAGCTAGATCCCATACCTTGATGCCATAGACGTTGGCGCCGAAAGCGATGACCACGGCTACTGCAGCAACAATGCTCTGGTAGATCAGCGATATGGCGTATCTGGCTCGCTGGTTGTCCGACTCTTGGGGGTCTAGGAAATCGCTTGCTGCACAGGAACTCTGTGGTGCTTCCTCCTTTAGCACGAAAGAAAGACACCATAAGCTTCGTGGAGTACCTCAGCGGCAGAGCTTGTTTCCTCTAGAGCAATGAAAACCAGTATCAGGAGCAGGAGCAACGAGTAGACCAGAACATTGGCGACCACGAATATGGCCTTAATCGTTCGCATTGCGTTCTGCTCCGCTCGGTTGATCTGATAGAGCAACGTGCACCTACGTTCCCCGAAATGGATTAATACATGTATGAGAGAGAGAGAGAGAGAGAGAGGCTACGCACCAGAAGTACACAAGGAGCATGTAGCTGGTCAAAAACAGGTACGTGGGCAACTGCAACAAGCATCGCTTAGAAAAAAGCTAAAGCAAGTCCGTGTTGAAGCCGCTTCGTACCTCGCCAAGGACAATGTAACCAATGGAGGGAGAGTTCTGCAATTCGCCGGTCGGTAACAGAGAGAAGTAGATAATGCGGTCTTGATTAATAAAAAAGTTGGGTGAGTTGGTTGCTTGCGACAAAGCAGGATTGTGAGATACCTAATAGGATAAGCTCAATCACTAGATGCAGCAGTTGCGACACCCTGATTTTTTTCCATGAGCTTGTGGTAACCTTGGGCTTCAGCTCATGCCTGCAGCACCAGTAAGTTGTCCGTTGCAAGAACTTGATTGGAAGTGGGAACACACCTTAGGGTGATACCAGCGTTGATCACATTAAACGTGTTGACCACGAGCAAGCACGCGTATATGCCAACAGCAACATAAAACATGATAACTGACTCTACAGATACTCGATCAATATACCGCGTGTCTCGCCAATCGTTCACTCGCATAACCTAGCAGGTTCTAGTTAGTAAAAGAAGTCTCGTTACCATCTTACCTCGTACCGGAAAGTAGGTGGGCAGTTGCAGGGAGGTCATGGAGATGTTCGCGCACACACCGAGCCTATCTCCTGGCACAGTCCATGCTCCGACATCCAGGATCGTCAAAGCACCGCCCTGTCTGCTTTCTGTGAGATAGAGGGCGGAGAGTTTGATGTATACTGCTAGGGGGCGGAGACAATACTTGTACGCCATGGCATATGTCGGGAACGCCGAATCTTTGGGAATATCCGAGCGTTCGTAAAGGCACAGAGTAATTTCGCCTGCGAGAGAAACGTCAGCGTATATTATCGGGCATGAGTAAGTGAGTGTGCGTACCGGATAGGAAACTACCATCAACTGTATCTCCGCCCTGTTGGTTCTCGAGCGTAAACACGACCCCGTCGCCAATCAACTGCGCAACAACCACTCCGTGTTTGTTCTGCCAACGAAAGTCAGTGGGCTGAAGCAGGGGCAATGCAACGAGCGCTAAGTACCTTGATAATGGAATAGCCTTCAGCCTCCACTTCAATCGTTCGCGCGTACATGTCGGAAAAGAAGTGCTCCTTTTTCGCCACCTTCAGGGCAGCTGCGGACACTGCGTACGCTTTAACATCCACACAGCCGGGATCGAACTGAACGTTCGACCACATCACCTGTGCCGTCGGGTAGGCCTGGGCATTTTCCGTTAGCTCCAATAGTAATAGCAAGATAGGCGAGCACAAGCGCACCAGCAGCGAGAACGGAGAATAAGAGCAAGCTCGTCCAACACCGACTAAAATATCTTCTTGCGCTGCACACGTTCCATTCGGCTCCGTACATGAGCATGCAGATTTCTCTAGAAGACCGATCACGCGGTTGTATCTGGTGGTGAGAGGTTCAGATCAAGCAGTGATCGGTACGGAGCAAAACAGTGCGAAGTACCTGCAGTACTGGTAGGTCTGCCGGGACTGAGCCAGGAAAACTTGGTTGGCCAGAGTCAGCAGTTCGACGACCTTGCTATTGCTGAGTAGCGGTTGTACGTCCACATTCAGAACTTTCCATTCACGAGGCCTCCAGACGAACTCCCGCCAAGAAGGCGACTGGTTCCCCCACTCGCCCGTCGCCCAGGTGTAGAAAGGCACTATCCTGCCGTTGGAGCCGGCGCATTCTGCCGGCGACTTGCTGCTCAGGAAGTAGTCTCCGGGAGCCCCAAGCCTGAAGCTTTCAGTTGCTCGCGCGTGTGTGTAGCGGTCCTCCAAGCACCCGGTACCTGAGCTGCCCGTGAGTTCGCCTAATTTGCCCACACAAACTGGGACTGGGCACGAACCGTGGTTGGCGCACTCTTCGGGAGAAGATGCCGGACTCCGCCAAAAGGCGCCGGCGACAGAGCCGTTGACGCAGTTGGCGGCACTCGTAATAGCGTAGTTGATGCACCCCATCTGACCTTTAACGGCTCCCACTAGGCAAGCCGGGTCTCCGGTGGTCTGTTCCAGCACGAAAGGATAGACGCACACACCGGCACTAAAACCAATAAAGTTAGCAAAATTGAGAAAGGCGAAAAGGAGGGAGAACGCGCACACTGAAGGACTTGGGTGGATGAGCTCAGAATCCGTGCAGGAGCCGATGGCGCACTCCTCAGCTGTTGTATAGGCTTGGCTCAGAGATCTCCGCACTGAACAGCTCTCAGCGGATGAACAGTCGGCCTGTGGTCATTGTGCGTGTTAGTAGTGTGGCTGCACCGAGTTGGGTACGGTAAACGTACTTGGCTCTGGCCTGGCGCAGACACGCACACCCCTAAACAGGTTTCTTCCGTTTGGTATGCGCCGTGTTTCCACACACGCCCTTCCCAATGCTCTACATTGGAGAATCGCTCCGCCAAATAGGTACAGTCGTCTACTCCAGCGTCCATCAAGTGGCATTCAGTTCCAGTCCACCTGTCATAAGATTTGTCGTGAGTGTCTCGGCCGCTTGAGCAAATGAGATACATACACACACGTGACAGCTATCGATTCTTGCCAGTCTGGGCAAGCAGCTTCACATTCCTCTCTCGACGACGCTGAGGGGGACCAGCAATACGAGTCGCAAATGCTCCACTCAGCCCCAAAGGGACCGATCTGAGCGAATAAGCCCTGGTCAGTCGAAGGCAAGTTGATCAACCAAATATGTTTTGTACCTGCTTACGAGTGTAGGGACATCTTGGGTGGTCGAAGCAGGTGGCGGCATCCGGCACGGCCGATTTGCTCCATGAGCACTCTTGTGCAATATAGTTCGTAAAGTCAGCCTCAAGGCCTGAACAGTCGCCCCAAAAATCAAGGTTGTAATCTCTAGCGTAGCAGCCCTCTTGTTCAGAAACCTGGTCCCCATGATTAGTGACAGCTTAATTAAATCAAAGCAGGGTGCGGGTACTTCGATGCAAGCCTCCGGGTTGGTAGATGAGCAAAACCCACAAAAATCTGGATACGGGGCACTGCGTCAGCAAGTTGAAATGCGGTGGTGAAGTAAGAGATATACCACTGGGCTTTTCAAGACAAGATTGCTCACAAGAACCAGCATCCGTTTGACATAAGCCCCAATTGCAACTCGCAGACGTGTAGCATTCCTCCGTGTCAGGGAAAGAGTCAAAACCGCCCACGCATTGATCTGACAATTGCGTCAGACCACATCTCACTATGGAGGTGGACGGGACCGTACCGGCGAGAGTATTGCTTACCAGTGCGGCGCGAAAAGCCTCAGCCGAAGTGTTGTCTGAAAGGCCCCACAGTCCTCGGAGGTATTGGCGGTCAAACGTTCTCAGGCTGTCGGCGAAATACTGCGTTGGGTGAGCATAGAGCATAGCTAAATTTGAATTGTAGGGTGTGAGGATCGTACATCAGTTAGCAAATCGTATTGGGCCTCCTTTTCCACTGGCACCGTGCATTGTCCTCCAAGACAGTGGCCCGATAAGCATTCAGAGTCGCCAAGGCAAGGGACTGAGCATCTGGAATACGCAGTGCAATGGCTGCCCGCCTTTCGGCAATCGCTGTTCCGTAAGCAAGACTGACCGACTGTCCGCCCCTCCCCCTCGGAGAGGAACACTTGGCTATTGGTAGACCCCGAGTCAATGACCTGGCGCGGGAATTGTGAGGCACGGAAAAGCACAAGTATATCAAGTCAGGAAAAACGCGCACCTTAGCGATCTGCGCTGCACACGACTGACTGGAGTCGTCGTTTCTCTGCTGGACGAGGGCGTAATCTTCGAGGTTCAAGTAAAGACAACCAGGCGAGTGGTGGCAGGTGTTGGCGACAGTGTCGGTCACAGGTCTGTAGGAATTCGTTTGGTATGTGGCGTTCCTCGGTAAACAGGATTTGCTGAACCGTACTCTGTTAAATGTATGTTAGTGTTGTAGAAACAGTAGGAAGAGCATCGAAGAGAAGGTACAGATAGGAACAGCAAGGATCCGACGCGCGTAGTGGGTCGTCCTCATCCAGTAGACACCTAGTGGTAGTGCTGGAACGCTCCACCGTGCTAGATCGTATCAGCTTGCGGTCCACGAGAGCTTGACAGCCATACCAAGCATTACTGCCCAATAAAGTGTCACCAATGGCGTTCATACGTGGGGCGGTACCATACGAACCTTAGAGTGAGCATGCGTGTGAACGCAGCGTAGGTTAGGTAGTCATTCGCGCTGCTGGCGCTCTGGAGGAAACCAGCGAGGCCTTGAAGCTGATTTGCCACATCTTTGTACTTCCATCCGACGCAGGCCGGAACGACCTCCTGGAAAGCAATGGAACTATCGACCATCTGCGAGCACCGCGAGGGAGTCAGGAAAACGTTAATCAAAGAAACCGCAGCCGTACATACCTGGCCATCGCTCCGGTACACATTTAGAAACGAGAGCTGACAGAAAGCCAGCGAATAATTGAAGTAGTGGACCGCTAGGCCTCCTGCCCCAACAGGAGCTGCCTTTGCCGCTATGGCCACCGAGAACTGTCTGTCAACAAAGGAAACTGTCGAACTGCGAGAGGTCAGCAACCACTTCTGGCCAAACTGGAAGTTACTTACTTGAGGTTGTAGATTGACGTTACGGCGACGAACGCTGCTGCAGTGTCAGTGGTCGGGGGCACTATCGTCGCGCCAGGGCAAAATCCCCCATCGCAGGTGAAGTTGTCTCCGGCAGGCGTTTGGCAAGAGAAACGAGTTTGTGCTGTACGACAAAACCTTAACCTTGCTGATCAGAAAAGGGCAATAAGAACAGGGAGTATACCTCGAGGGTACACGAACGAAAGCGGTATTGGCTGAACGGCATCTGTTTCGCGGCCACACGGTGAGAATGCAAACTGTACGATTCTCGCCGGGTGCACGAACCAAAAATAATGATGTCGTAGTCAGCGTCAGAGAGTGGTTTTACGGCAAGGTAGAGCGCCGCCCCGGGGACGAAGCTCGCCGTTTGCCCGCAACAGAAGGTCATTGTGGTTGGCGCTAGATAATTCTGGCTATTCCTTACCCTGCTGGGGAGTCAGCAACGAACACAACCACGACAAAGAGCAGGGACGTACCACACGCCTGGACCGGGAGAAGGAAACTGGCGCACGTGACTGGCGGCGAGCTGCAGTCGGGACATGGCACGAGGGCGCACCACAACCACCAAATTCGCACATGGGGGGACCACGAACTCGAAGTAGTCCCATTGATTTGCTCTTCCTTCCTGTGTGGCTTCTGGTGTGCATGTAAATAAAAAGGAAAGGAAAACCTCAAGGAAAAGATGCGCACCCGCCCCAATGGTCAGGCATCGGTGTGTGCTGAGCGTGCAGCTGCCCACCGGTACAGCGCATGTTGGGGAAGATGAATTGCACGGCTGTGTGCAAAAATCTCCTCCGTCGCCGTTCAGGAACACCTCCTCTGAGAAGCTCACATCAAGAAACTGGTATGTGACCCTTTGCGTGTCTTCCAGGTTGGAGCTCACGACATTCTCTGCGTATCTCTCGGAGTAGGTGGCGGTAATGTTAAGTCCCCAGCAAGGGGGAAGGAGGAAGAGAAGGAGGAGCGGCCACATGTTCGGGTTTAAAGAGAATGCTAGTGGCGGGGAGTAACTCGTTCTTATGCTCGTCAATGGAGCACCTTTGAGTCAATGGATCAATGGTGATGAAAAGGGAATCCGGATTTGTTTTTGTGACGGTTACATGGGGAGCTCGGTCATTCTGTTGACGGCGTCGAAGCTCTTGTAGGTGTACCCGATGAAGGGCAGGTCCTTCGCTGTGAAGTCCTTCCTCGTGGGTCTGCCCACCACCGGCTGTACCACAAACCACAACACAGCGGCTGTCAAAAACTCCCTGGCCCGCAAACGGCAGCACACCCGCACACAAGGCAGCACAGGGAGGGAGAAGAGCTCGAACCTTGACTTCGTCCTCCTCCGGTTCGTACTCCTCAAAGTTTTGCGTGTCCTCTGGGTGGTCCAACTACGTAGTTGGGGCGAGGCGAACAGGAATTTGGTGAACACAATGCTCAAGGTGGAGATGCAGCCGAAGTGGGACGTAGATTGGGGGTATGTTACCTTGGGGATGAAGGGTGCACGCATGCTTCGCACGTTCTCCCAATCGATGCCCTCGAAGAAGGGGTGCAGCTTCAGCTGCTCCACCTTCAAACGCTTCGACTGGTCGCAGCACAGCCTGTGGAGTAACACACACACACACACACACACACACACACA
>CDFC01061853.1:0-13725 GCA_000826385.1 Acanthamoeba rhysodes | reverse complement strand
GTACCTTCTTGATAGTGAGCATCTCGGGGGTGAGAGTGAGCTCCTTGCCGCCGGCGGTGATCTTGGCCTGGCCGGACTCGAGCTCCTGCTTGAGGGCGATCTTGCCGGCCTCGTCGAGCGATTCGATGTAGGGAGCCAGCAGCTTGGCGTCACCGCGCAGGGCCTTGCCGACCAGACCCTTGTTCACCTCCACCTCGAGGGCCTATGCGTTTACGGTTCAAAAACACCGCGAGATGAGCAAAACTGCGCGGTGCTTGAAAAGCTCGCGGGCACGACGGACCTCGACGACACGCGGGCCGTCCTTGTACTGCTCGTAGGCAACGAGCGTCTCGTTACTCTTCATCGAGTGCTGCGAGAGATCGAAGCACGACCTGTCGGCGATACCCACGCACTCGATCCAGCCGTACGAAGTAAGCATCTCAGCGTCCCAGCAGTCGCAGGCATAGTGCGCCATCTCGTTCCTGGTGGGGACGTATGGAGAGTTAGCTCAGCGCCCAAGGCTGCAAACAATTGGCACTAAGGGTAGTGTGACGGGGGACGTACTTCATGTGCTGCCTGAACCTGATCTTGTCGGTCTTGACGCCCGACTCGGTCAGGAACAAATACGTGCGACCGATGAAGTAACCGAGAGTCTCGTTGGCGATGATGCCATGCTCAACAGCCTCACCGAGAGTGCACGAGAGAAGCTAAACGCGAGATGGCGAGTGGTCAGCTGCTGGCCAGATGGCTGAGAACAACAGTAAGCTAGCAAAAGGCGCGTTGGTACCTTGCCGCTGCCCAGCTGCTGCTCCTGGGGGAAGAGCGGGAGCTTGATGTCCTTGACGGTGACGAACTTGGGGTGGCTCTTCTCGTTCTCCTTGACGAAGTGCTCGATCTCGCACATCTCGAACTCCCTTGTAGAACGAACGATTAGAGCGCCGGATGGTAACATGTCGAGCATCAACTCGGCACTCATAGAGAAAGGCGCGACTGTGCCGTACCTGACGCGGAGGACGCCAGATCGCGGGGCGATCTCATTCCTGAAGGCGCGGCCGATCTGAGCAGCGGCAAAGGGGAGCTTGCCACCCTGGAACTCCAGCAGACGCTTGAAGTTGGTGAAGATCGACTGCGCGGTCTCGGGACGAAGGAAACTGCGGCACGCGTGCGCAAGCAAACGAGCCACGGCTCATAAGTCAGGGCCAGGCAGGGCCGGCAACTGGTGCAGGGCCTTGTGTGCGCGAGAGCGGTACGTACCCCTTGTACATGCCAGTGGGGCCGATCGAGATGGCGAACATGAGGTTGAAGGGGAAGGGAGCACTGACGGGCTTGCCCTCGGGGGACAGCACGCGGTACTTGGCCATATTCTCCTCCAGCTCGAGAGGCGAGTAGTCATCGATGCGAGCCACCACAGCAGCATACTCCTTCTTCTTGTCCTCGTTCTTTTCCTTCTCCATAAGCTTCTCCATGTGCTCTGCACACCAGAGGAGGAGGTGTAAGACGCAATCATTGGAAATCAGATTAATTATTTGAACATTGTGATGTAGTGCGAATGTAGATGGATTGAGTAGCAAGATGGAGTGAAGAGTACCTTCGAGCAGATGGTCGGCACGGAAGCAGGTGCCAGTGCCCTCCTCCTTGACCATGAGATCCTGGAACTTGGCGACGTGGCCCGACGCCTCGAGCACCGCCTCGGGCGTGACGCAAGAGCAGTCCACCTCGAGCATGTCCTCCTCGATAATGAAGTGCGACCTCCAGCGATTCAGCAGGTTGGCCTTGACGGCACAACCCACGGGGCCATAGTCGTACAGACCAGCGACGCCTGAACAAAATCATCAAAATTAGTAAATAATTGGCCTCCCACGTTTCGTCGATAGGTCGACTGAGGGCATTGGCGACGCAGTAAACATCACAGATTTCGATAGACTGGTGCGATCGCGATTTGTACCTCCGTAAATGGAGAAGGAGGGAGCAATGACGAAACGACGAGTAATGGTCGACGAGAAGCCGCTGGCCTCCCTGTCCAAACCGAGCTTCGCCTGGAAGGGGATCTCCTCACCGAACGACGCCTGCATTGTTGCTAGCCTGTCTGATGAATCGCGCTCAATTCGCTGGTGGCGGCCAAAAAGTTGTGTCGACAGCTGGCGACCGAGAAATCATTTTGAGAAAATAACCGGAAAAAGAAGGGGCAGACACGAAGGTATTCGATGACACGAGGGGTGTTTGGTGTTTGGGCGTGATCAGTGTGGCTCGCGTCACAAGGCCAGAGAGCCCGCATAGTCGCCGCGGTCCTGTTCATAAGGCGCCTCAAAGCTGGCCCGCACCCGGGCCGATGCGGCTGGGGCTGTGACTTCCCTCAGCTCCCCGTCTCACGGCATCCGGAGGCGCGAGCCAGGCCGAAGCGCCTTTAGCGTACCGTAGTGGTCCGCGGCGTTTCGGCCCTGCGCAATTAATTGTCCTCCTGTAGGAAAGCTGTTCCACGCACGCGACAATTAGTCGACGACAAACCGGAAGTGTACCCAGCTTTGCGGGCCGCCCAATCGCCGACGTCGCCGAACCAACTTAAATACACTCCCCACAACGACCAACAATCACAAAACTATCTAGCGCACCTCTTCGCTTCAGCCTACAGTTCAGTGTCACTTCAAGCTCCCATCAACTCCACAACATGCAAAGTACTAGACACCAGACCAGCGACAACACACCCGTCCAACTGGCGCCCTTCGGCGGAGCGCAGTGGGAAGGCCACGCCGCGCAGGATCCAGGACCGGCCGCTCAGCGCGGCACGCCGCGTCACCTGTCTCACTTCTTCTCGCCCCTCAAGATCCGCGAGGTCACCTTCAAGAACCGCGCTGTCGTCTCGCCAATGTACCACCCAACACCAACGCACAACACACAATCACACTCACACTCACACACACACACAACGCAGGTGCACTTACACGGCGGTGGACGGCTTCATGAACGACTGGCACCTTACCCACCTGGGCACCTTTGCCAGGGGCGGCGCGGGTCTGGTCATGTTTGAGGCCTCGGGCGTGCAGGACGTGGGGCGCATCACCCCCTGGGACGCCGGCGTGTGGAAGGACGAGCACATCGCGCCCCTCAAGCGCATAGTCGACTTCCTACATTCGCAGCAGGCCCTTGCCGGCCTCCAGCTCGCCCACGCCGGGCGCAAGGCCTCGACCTATCCGCCACACCTGACCTTCCCACAGCCGGGCGCAACCGTGTCCGTGGAGCAGGGCGGATGGGTCCCTGTAGGACCCTCAGCCGTACGTTGTGATCCCTTCCATGTGGAGGCATGTTGGGGTGATGTTAACGACCATGTATGGTGTTGCGCAGATTGCGTGGGACGACAAGTCGCCGGTGCCGCACGCGCTGACGAAGGACGAGATACGGGACACGGTGCAGGCTTTCGCCGACGCTGCGGTCCGGGCGGACAAGGCCGGGTTCGACGTGGTGGAGATCCACGGCGCGCACGGCTACCTCCTCTCCTCGTTCAACTCGCCACTCGCCAACCACCGCACCGACGAGTACGGTGGCAGCTTCGAGGTTAGTCCGCCTTCTTGATGGATTGAGTTGGTGTTGAGCGTGGGGCTAACTGCATCATCTTCTTCGTCTTTGTTTGCTGCAGAACCGAACACGATTCACGCTGGAGGTGGTGCGGGCGGTGCGCAAGGTGTGGCCAGCGTCGAAGCCGCTGTTCCTGCGACTATCGAGCTCGGACTGGGTCGAGGGCGGCACCACCATCGAGGACACGGTCAGGCTGGCCAAGCTGGTCAAGGCCGAAGGCGTCGATCTCATTGACTGCTCGTCGGGCGGCCAAAGGTACCTAATCTCAGGCACTAGACTCACAAGACGCATTCGACGAGTGCTGACCACATTCACGCAGCCCTCTGCAGAAGATCAGCATCGGGCCGCTGTATCAGCTGCCGTTTGCCGAGCAGGTCAGGCGCGAAGCCGACCTGCTCACCGGCGCCGTAGGACTCATCGTCGAGCCCCTCCAGGCCGAGGAGATCATTTTCCACAAGCGCGCTGGTACGTGACAGTGGCACCCTCCCTCCCTCTACCACGCCGCGTGACCTAACATTCCCAAAACGTTTACTTTTGGTGCTGTGCAGACCTGGTGTTCATTGGGCGCGAGCTGCTGCGAGATCCGTTCTGGGTGCTTCACGCCGCCAAGGAGCTCAAGCACGACATCCACTGGCCTGTTCAGTGCGTCTCTCCCCAAGGCACCCAACTGGCTCCGCTTGTGTGGTGTGGCCATAGATTCTCACGCGTCTTGTCTTGTCCTGGCTCTCAGGTATGACTGGGCAGTCAACAGGCCCATCCCGCCGCCCGTCGCGAGCGCGGCCAAGAGCTCTTAAACACAATCATCTCCTCTTTCCCGCCGTCCTGTACATGTCCAATGCAACAATCTCCATCAACGCACAGCCTCAACCAATCAATCAATCAATCAATCATCATGTCTGTCTCTTTGCTCCTTGCCTCGGTCCGACTGGGCGGCCATGGCGTGTTCTGTACCGGCAATGGCCACGGCCACGCCAAGCGCCCATTGGTAGACTCCGGTTTAACTTTTCTTTTTGAAGAAGGAAAATGGCGAAGAAAATGGTCACAGCACAAGATGAGGAGGGCCACACAAGCGGCGGCGGTCAGGGTGGACAGCCTGGTGCAGGGCCTGGGACTGTTGGTTCTGGCGGTGGGGCTCACGTGGGGCCTTTTCCTGATGCTGCAAGCCGAATCCAGTTCGCCCACAAGAACGGAATCGGGTGCGGCGTTCGCCCCTCCGGGCAGCTTCTCCCACCGCACGATGTGCCACGTCCAAGGCGCAAAGCTGATCAACCACAACACCGACGCTCTCCAACTTCAGGTGCGCCTTCGTTGTCTCTTTCGTTCTTTGTCGCGCTCTTCTTTCTTGTGACGAATCAATAAAAATAAAAATAAAAACTAAATAAATGAAACTAAATAAATATCATTTAATTCGTGCAAACAAATCACAACAATTGAATAAACATTGGTAAGTATAAGGATAATAATAATAATAATAATAATAATAATAATAATAATAATAATAATAATAATAATAATTCAATAATTCAATAATTCCGCCAGGTTTGGTACCGGCTGAAGGGAGGGCAGACGGCCGAGCATCGACGCGGAACGCTGGTCACCGCTTCGCGAGCAGGCTGCACGACCATCGACGCCTGCTTGGCGCACCTCCCGGATCCCTTCGAGTGCTTCTATGGTGCGCGCGCTCTCTCTCTCTCGTCTCTGTGTGTGTGTGTGTGTGTGTGTCGTGAGTGTCGTGTGCGTGTGCGGTCCTGTGTGCGGTCGAGCGTGTAGGCCTAACGCACCACCGCCGTTGCAACGCAGATGCGACGAAGAGGAGCGTGGGTTTCGTCGATGACTCGACGCCAATGATCACGGTGGGGATGGACGATGACAACAGCACGAACGTGGTCGTGGTCCACGAGCACCAACCGGCGCTGGACCGCCGCGGCTGGGTGCTGTTCGTGGTGCTGTCGCTGTGCCTGTGCACGCCCGTGTGCTGCCTCCTGGGCGTCGTCTCGGTGCTCGAGGGCCTGGGCATCGCCGTCCCGTGCCGCTTCGACGACGCCCGCTGCGCCGTCCGCCAGCGGATCGACCGCCTGCAGCGGCCAACGCTCGGCAGCCCTTCGGCACGCAAGGGCAAGTGGCACTCATGACGAACGCCGTGATCGTGGTCACCAACCGTCCTCCTCAACGTCGTTGATCGGCAAACAAAGACGTTCAACGTAGAGTTGAGGTGATGATGATGAGTTTTATTGCTTTGGTTGATGTGTTGTTGGGTTGTCTATGAACAGGTTGTGCAACAGCTAGAGGAAGCTGGAAGGAAGAAGAACGACCGGCGGTTGATGGTTTACGTGATGCGTTCGCGCTCGGTGAGTCGTCGAGGAGACCAGAAGAAGAAGGAAAAGAAGAAGAAGAAGCTGAGAAGAGAAAGAGAGGAGGGAGGAGAGAGGACAGGGCCGGACGGACGGGTGGTATTTACACGTCGAGTAGAGGAAGGGAGTGCTGGAGGAGCCACTGGTAGAGAAGCGGGTTGTCGTAGGTGTAGGAGCGCTTGACCAGTTCGTTCTGGTCCGCCTGCTCGTCGCTGCCGCCGCCGCCGTTGACCGAGAAGAGCACGCCTGGCAAGGAATCGGCGTTGTCCTTCTTGGTCGCCACGGTCGGGTAGGCCGTGAACAGCACGCTCCGCGCGCCCTGCCGCTTCAACGCCTGCACCAGGCACACGCTGGCCCGCAGGCCTTCGTCATCGTCGCCGTTGCTGTCACCACCAACGTCGGCGGCTTCTCCTTCTTCGTCGGCGATGCTCGCCGTCATGTCGAGGCCGTTGACGTCGTCGACGCAGCGACTGGAGCCGTGGAAGAGCCAGAGGGGCGTGTCCTTGAGTCGGTCGACGTCGACAAAGTGCGGGTCGGCCGCGGCGCCGATCGGCACGCAGGCGGCCAGGCACCGCGGCCCGCGCGCGGCGAGCGCGCACGCGGCCCAGCCGCCCATGCCCTCGCCCACGGCGTAGACCCTCCGCGCATCGACCTGGTACTGCTCGGCCACCTCCTCGACCAGGCTCGCCAGCGACTCGACGCGCCAGTACTTGAACGGCGGGCACAGCGGCGACACGACGACGAAGGGGAACGACTGCATCTGCTCCAGCAGCGACGACGACGACGCGAGGCCGCGGTCGGCCGATGGCGTGCGGCGGTGGGGCGAGCGCTGGGCCAGGGCCGTGGCGCGACGCAGGTGGAGGCCGGCCGTCGCCGTCCGCGGGCTGTCGGCGTCGTCCATGCTTTCGGTCTCCTCCACATCGACCATGCACGATGATGTAGAAGATGCAAGAGGCGATGATGAAGAAGAAGTAGAAGAAGAAGACCTTTTCTCGGAGGCATAGAGGCGGGATTCGCACAGGCGCGGGATTCCAGAGGCGCGGAGGGCGTCGAGGTCGACGCCCTTGCGATCGGCGCCGTGGAGGAAGAGGAGCAGGGGCCAGCCGGCCGGGGGGCGGTCGGCAGCCGCGCCGTAGCCCTCGGGCAAGTAGAGCAGGTAGTTGTAGCTACCGCACTCGGACTGTTTTTTGTAGTGGCCCATTCTTTGTCTCTCTACTTCTCTCGAACTGCAAGACGTCGTACTCTTCTTCTTCTTCTTCGCCTCTCCTTTCCTGGCTTCGGCCCGAATCGATTCCGCTTCCCGACAAGTGCGTCAATTCCTTCGGCAGCTTCTTGTTCGATTTTCTTCTCGTTGTCGACAAAAGATGAAGAGGCGAAGAAGCCGAAGAAGATGGAATCGATCAACCGCGGCGTGGAAATCGATTGGATTGGACGAAGTTTACGGAGGGTACTATGGAGAGCAGAGATTCTCAACACGAGAAGCCCCTCCCTTCTGCCCCGGAAGGTAGAAACTTGTTTAATTTGGTGGCTTCGTTGCTGTTGGGCGATAATTAAGTCCGGACAGCCAATCGAGTAACCGCATCAAACTCTTTGACCTTCGGCCGTTGGGCCAGCCACCTTACCCTCGGACTTACCACACCATTTAAGATGGCGCCCACCGTGGACAATTTAAGAAGGCGGTCTCGGAGCTCGATCCATGGAATGCCTGGTATTCTCCCGCAAGTACGGAGCCGGAGGATAAAGGGCCACAGGGAGCGCGAGGGAACCTGCCGCTTCCCCGTTGTCGGCCGGTTCTTCTACAAAACCAAGCGCTTCTTCTTTGTCTCGGTGTGCCTCGATGCGTTATGGATGCTGCATGCTGCCCGCTTGTGGGCCACTCTCTCATCTCCTCTCCTCCGCTACAAGTACTCTTGGGTTCCTCTCCCATTGTACCGTGGCCACTGCACTATAAACGCTCTTTTGACCTCACTCGGGCGATATCGATCTTCTTCTTCTTCTTCTTCTGGTTTCTTTGGCCTCTGGGTCTCTCGTCTCCTTGCTTGTACGTAGGCTGTTGACCTCCTCCCACTTTCCCATCAATCTCGAGATTGGCTCGCTCGACATTTATTTATTTATTCATATTTTATTTTATTTTATTTTTTCGTGTCCGGATTTTTCCCACTTCGTTCCCTCCCACCCTCGCTTCCCTCCGTCCCCCGCCTGGGCTCGTCTGGGACTGGGCCGAGGCCTTGGAAATTTCTGGGCCCACCCACTCGCGGGCACTGCCGATCTACGGCGGCCCACGCTTTGGTGGGCGCGTGCGTGTACGCCACGTCCGCTGGGCCTTCCCGCTCTGCCCCCCCCCGCTTCTCCGGCGGGCGGCGGTGTTCCTTCTCCTCTTCCTCGGCCGTCTTCGTTGTTGTTGTTCTCCGTCTCGTCTCGGCGTGCAAGCCACACACACCACCACTACATCTCTGCACACTCTCGCTCGTCACCGGCGCACGCGTGCCAAGTCGACACTAGGTCTCGCGTTCTTCATCTTCTTCATCCTTCCGTAGAGCCTTCCCTCGCTTTTCACTTCGTTCCCGCCTGACGCGCACGACCGAAGCCAAGTCTTCTCGACGCGCTTTTGACAAGCCTCGATCTCCGCCGATCGAACCAAACCCGACGTCATGTCGAATCCGCAGACCATTTTCAACTCCACCTCCGCAGAGAGCAGACTCGATCATCAACACCCAGCCGACGTCGCTGCCGCCACGGAGAAGAAGCAGCAGCAAGAGGAACACGACCACCACCACCACCTGACCGCCGAAGACGAGGAAGAGATGGAGCGCACGCAGCAGTTGACCGCCGCCTCCTCCCGGCCCCGAAAGTTGTCTCTCACTCGTACGCACACTCGCTCCATTTTATGGGGCCTTCGCTTTCGCTCTTTGCCACCAGGAAGCGCCTTCGCTTTCGTTCTTTCGGCTTAGAGGGGGGGAGGGACAAGGGAGCGGAGAACGAAGGAAAAGGGGAAGGGGACTAATACTGGGCCGGTCTCTCTCTCTTCCTCTTTGTTCCTCTTTTGCAGCCGAAGATGAGAACTGGACGGTCCTCGACAGAAAGGAGATGGTCTCCGAAGAGGCGTTCGACGACTGGAAGAAGCAGCGAACCGCCGAACGCTCTGCCGCCAAGCAGAAGCAACAGAGCCCCGAAAAAGTACGCCCACCCTCTCTCCATCTCTTCCTCCTCGCGGGGCCTTTCTCCCCACCGGAGTGTTTCTTCAACTGTGCCTTGTGAAACTCTCCGTTTGGGAAACACTCCGTAAAATAATTAAAAGAAATAAAATTGAGCAGACGCTAAAATTACGGAGAGTTTAATTCTTTTTTTTCGAAAAACCGTACCCGAACCGCTATTTAACGCAAATGATTGCTCTTTCCAACGATGCACCCCGTAGGTTCCGGTGAAGCTGTCGTCCAAGCTGCAGGTGTGGGTGCCCATCGAGCTGATGTCGGTGGTGCAGTCCCTCTGGGCTCGCGCCCAGCCCGACGACGTGGAGCGCGAAGGCGAGACCTTCCACGCCCACGAGATCCGCATCTGGTCGCTCTTCCTCCTCGCCATCCACCAAACCAAACCCAAGTACGCTTCCGCCCCAAGAGTGCAGTGCCGTGGCGCCAGATTCGAGCTCACCCCGACACGACACAAAACACAGTACTGCCGGCGCCCAGGATTCGCAGTCGCTTACCCCGGCATCGCGCGTCTACCTTCTCCGCATCGCGTTCGCCGAGTTCGTGTCCGCCTTCAACGGCAACAACATTCACGCGGTCCTCGCCGAGCTGCATAAGTACTCTATCGCAACCACTTCCACATTCATGCACTTTGTCGTGACTCTCTAATTTGCCGCGCTTGTATAATGACCACACACACACACACACACACACACACACACACACACACACACATAGGAATGACGAGACACCTGCAGAGATCCACAAAATCATTCAATGCTACACTGCGGTCCTGGCGGAGCTGAAGCAGATGGGCCACGCAAGCGACGTCGCCCAGCCGGTCATCGGCGTCACGAGCGGCCTCTTCGAGATGGCCAAGCGGCGCGCGGTCGGCCTCTTCGCGCTGTTCGGCGGCCAGGGCGTCAACTGGCTCCAGGAGCTGCGGACCAACTACCGCGTATACGTCGACGTGCGGCCGACCATTGAGCGCGCCATCGCCGCGCTCCAAAAGCTGGCCACGCAACTTCTCGAGGGCGAGGAGGACACCGGCAGCGACAGTGGCGTGAAGGGCTACAACGAGCTGTTCACTCACGGCCTCAACGTGCTCGAGTGGATCACAGATGACGACGGCGACGCTGCGGTGGTGCCGCCGGCCACCTACCTCTCGTCGGCCCCGATCTCCTATCCAATGATCGGCCTCACAGCCCTCATTAACTACCTCATCTGCATCAAGACCTGGAACCTCAGCCCCGCCGAGGTTGTCTCTCACTTCAAGGGCGTCACCGGTACGCATTCTCTCTATCTCGTGTGTCATGCGTGGCGTGCGGTTGGCACTGACGGTTCGGTGTTACAGGCCACTCGCAGGGCATTCTGACGGCGCTAGTGTTCGCGGCCTCGAAGACCGAGGCCGAGCTGGTGGAAAACATCATAAGCTCGGTGCAGTACCTGTTCTGGATTGGTGTCCGCCTGCAGCAGGCCGTCACCTTCCCCTCCTTCATCGAGGCCCAGCGCACCGACATCCTCAAGGAGTCCAAGAAGATTCACGGCTCCCGCAACCCCACGCCCATGATGGTGGTGCTCCACCTCGTGCCCCAGGTCGTCCAGAAGTACGTCGACATCATCAACAAGAAGCTCAGCGACGAGCCCAACCGACAGCTCGAAATCGCTCTGCAGGTACTGTGATCGTGCGTGTGCGTGTGGCGTGTGCGTCGCTCACAAGGGTTCGTGGTGTTATAGAACGGCCCTCGTGCGGTGGTGGTCGTGGGTCACCCGGAGTCGCTCCACACGCTCTCGGTGCTGCTGAACGAGAAGGAGACCCGCAAGGAAGACAACGTCGACCAGTCGCGCGTGCCGCACTCCAAGCGCAAGAAGGAGTTCCGGCTGGTCTACCTGCCTGTCTCGGTCCCGTTCCACTCGCAGCTGCTCAAGGGCGCCGTGCAGTGGGTGCGGGATGACGTCAAGCGGCTGCGAGAGAAGGGCGGCCGCCTGTGGTCAATCATGGGCAAGGACCTAGCCATTCCCCTCTACTCGACGCTCAACGGCGCCGACCTCCGTAGCAGCGCGGGCGCCAACGACCAGCCTTTGGTAGACGCGCTGATCGACCTCCAGTGCACGGAGCACGTCAACTGGCTCCGGGCCACCGAAAAGATCTCGCGCAGGCGCGAGGGCATCACCCATGTGATCGACTTTGGGCCGGGCAAGATGTCAGGCGCGGTGTCGTTCACGTCCAAGAACCTGGAGGGCTCCGGCGTGCAGTTCGTGATGGCCGGCGCGTTCCAGCCGTTCGAGGAGGACCTGGTGGTGGCCGACAAGTCGGTCCTGTTCGACTCGCGCAGCGACGCGATTCCGTTCGCGCTCGACTGGGAGACTGAGTTCGGCCCGTCGCTGGTCCAGCGCAAGGCCGACGGCAAGATCCTTGTCGACACCAAATACACGCGCGTCATGGGCAAGCCGCCGATCATGGTAGCCGGCATGACGCCTACCACGGCCAGCCACCAGGTACGCTCCATGCCAGCACCTGAGCTAACATTACGGTGTTTTTAACTCCTATTCTTATCACCAGATCGTTGCCGCCACCCTGAACGCGGGCTACCACGGTGAGCTGGCCGGCGGCGGTCTGCCCACGGAGGACATTGTGCGCCAGCGGATCGACCAACTGGTGGAGAGCATGGACGCGGGACACGGCATCACCCTCAACCTGCTCTACCTCAACCCGCGCCTGTGGAACCTCCAGTTTCCTCTACTCATCAAGCTCAGAAAGCAGGGCTACCCCATCGGTACGCTGTGTGTGTGTGTGTGTGTGTGTGTGTGTGTGTGTGTACGCGTGCGCGCGCAGTTTCTCATTGCGTGTGCGATGCCGACTATAGAGGGCGTGTGCGTTGCGGCGGGCGTGCCATCGCTCGAGAAGTCAGCAGAGATCATTGAGTCGATGCACCGAGCCGACATCAAGCACCTTGCCTTCAAGCCCGGCTCCATCGCGGCCATCCGGCTCGTGTGCCAGATCGCTGCGGCCCACCCCGACACCAACATCCTCCTGCAGTGGACCGGCGGCCGGGCCGGCGGCCACCACTCGTTCGAAGACTTCCACGAGCCCATCCTCCAGACCTACTCCCTCATCCGCAGCCAGAAGAACATCGTGCTCATCGGCGGCAGCGGCTTCGGCGACGCCGAGCACTCGTGGCCCTATCTCAACGGTACAAGCAACTCGCCGGTCGTGTGGTCGTTGCTTTGACTCATGCTGTTCTTTTTTGGAAAGGCTCGTGGTCGGTCAAGTTCGGCTATCAGCCCATGCCCTACGACGCGATCCTTATCGCCAGCCGCGTGATGGTAGCCAAGGAGGCCAACACGTCGCTCGAGGCCAAGCAGCTGCTGGTCAACACGCCCGGCATCGAGAACGAGGAGGAGTGGGAGAATTCCTATCATACCTCGGCTGGCGGCATCGTCACCGTCAAGTCCGAGCTGGGCGAGCCCATCCACAAAGTCCTCACCAGGGGTACCACGGCACTGGCCTTGATCCTTTCATTTCAGATTGGGTTTCCGAGAGAGGGCTCACGCGATTGGTGCTCGGGATGCAGGTCTGGAGGTGTGGAAGGACTTCGATGAACAGTTCTTCCAGCTGCCCAAGGAAAAGATGCTCCAGAAGATCATCGAGAAGAAGCAGTACATCATCAACCGCCTCAACGCCGACTTCCAGAAGGTCTACTTCGGCAGAACCTTGGTACGCACACTCCCTCGTGGAGGGTGGTGGTTTGTTGTGTGTGTGTGTGTGTGTGTGTGTGTGTGTGTTGACTAATATCCAAACGACAACAGAGCGGCAAGGTGGTCGATCTGGCGGAGATGACCTACTACGAGGTGGCGCACAGGATGGTGTCGCTCATGTACATCCAGCCCGCGCACGGCAGGGAGGGCCGCTGGATCGACCGCGGCTTCTTCGACCGCGTGCTCGACTTCTCGCGCCACACCGAGGAGCGGTTCATCAAGCCCACCGCCACCGAGCAGCAGAACGACGGTGCCAAGCCCAAGTACGTCAGCGTGCTACCCCCGACGGCGCTCCTCAAGCAGCAGCCCTTTGAGTGGGTGGACAAGGTGTTCAAGGCGGCCTACCCGGACGCCGCGGTCCAGTTGCTGTCGACTGAAGACGTCGACTACTTCGTTCATCTGTGCAAGCGGCGCATGGGCAAGCCCGTCAACTTTGTGCCGGTGATCGACGACCAGCTCCAGTTCTGGTTCAAGAAGGACTCGCTGTGGCAGTCGGAGGACCTCGACGCCGTGCAGGACCGCGACGTCGGGCGGGTGGTCATCCTCCAGGGGCCGATGGCCGTCCGGTTCTGCACCAAGGTCAACGAGCCCGTGGCTGACATACTCGACGGCATCCACGACGGGTGGATCGCGCTGCTCAAGGCCGCCAAGCCCGAGGCCGCCCGGTCGATTCCCACCATCGAATACCTGTCGACGCCCGTGCCCGCGCGTGTGCTCAACGGCATTGCCGCCGTCGAGCGCAGCGTGAGCGTCAAGGTCGAGTCGGTGGTGGAGAACGGCGCCGCCGCAGCCGCGACGACGACTGTGGTCAACATTCAGCTGCCGCGCGAGAAGAGCCTGCTGCCCGATAGCTCGATCTGGTACGAGTGGCTGTCGGCCGG
>CDFC01061827.1:0-12822 GCA_000826385.1 Acanthamoeba rhysodes | reverse complement strand
CTACCACGGTACGTGCGCCCTTCAAATGTGCCAAAGGCCCTTTTGGTGGGTCCCGTGTGACTGATGCAGATCGTGTCTCATCACCGTGTGTCGTGTTGTGCGTTGTGTGTCGTGCAGATGCCATCCAATACGCCGACGAGAACCTGAAGGGCGAGATGGCGATGATCATGAACTGCGACGTGTTCCTGGGCGAGGGCTTCGGCGCGCTCACGCGAGACCACTTTCACGTCGGAGCTAAACCGCACAACAGCAGCGAACCCGACGCTGCCACCAGTGACGACCAGAAGAAGGCGGCCGGCTCAACTGACGAGGAATCGGTGCAGCAGCAGCACAGGTTCAAGGTGTACGCGCTGTCGCGCTACGAGCTGACTTCGCCCTTCTGCGTGGAGAAGAAGAACGAGCACTGCCTGGCCCGGGCCGACATCTCGTCGCTGGATGCATTCCTCTTCCTGAGCCCGCTGCCGTTCAACTTCAGCGCCAACGTGGCCGAGCTGGCCATCAAGCAGAACACGTGGGGCGCCGAGAACGCGCTCGTGGAGGCAATGCGCGAGAAGGGGGCCGTGCTCAAGAACCCGTGCCACCTCCTCCAGCTCGGCCACATGCACTGCGACGGCAAGTTCCGACCCAACGTACGCCAACCCTCAATCTTTCGGCACGCACACGCACACGCACACGCACACGCACACGCACACAACTCATCGCACACGACGCATTTGCAGCAAGGGACGTATCAGGGTAAGGCCAAGATCGAGGTGTCGGACAAACTCGGGCGAGTGGGTCGATCCTACGAGCTGTAGTAGGAGAGGACTGTGGCTTTGCGCCGCGTGACACGTCGCTGTCGATGATGGCGACGGCGGCAAAGAAGACGAAGAAGAAGAAGAAGAGAGGCCAGTGTAGATAGAATCTCTGAGATGTATTCAACCAAAATAACCAAGAAGGGAGGTGGCCCCTATCACTATGCACATAACAACAGAAAACCGTCAGAGCCTTCCCGTTTCTCCCCCTCTGTTGTTCTTCTCGATTCACATCTTGCGGAAGATGAGTATCCGACCGAGCTGGCCACCGCCGCCCGTGCTTTCGCTTTCCACCTCGCACGTCAAGCCCAGCTCTTGGGCGTGCCGCCGCATCTCGTCCTGTGCCGAAACTCTGTGAGCACCACACGACACTGCGCGGGCGACACTATGAAGGAGGGCGCGCGTCGGTACCCAGAGGTAGTCAGACCGGTGCACGTAGGCCAAAACGAAGAAGGCGCGGGCGTCGTCGGAGAGCAGCGCCCTGGCAGTGGTGAGGAGCGGTACGATGTTGGCGTACTCATAGATGACGTCGCTCCCGAACACCACGTCGAACGTGCGGCAGAGCTCTCGACCCTCGCTGTCTCGCGCGGCCTTCAACTCCTCCTCGTCCGCGCTCCACCCCAGGCTGAGCACCTGCACCTTCGTCGTCGCTGCCGTCGTGGTCCCGCCGTTGTTCTGCTCCACCATGCTGCAGTCCTCTCCCTGATGAGCGTCCCCGTTCTCCCCACTCTCTCCTCGTTGCGGCGCTCGGTTCAGATTCTCGTTCACGTTGCGTCGCAGGAGGTCCATCACTTGCTCGCTGCCGTCCGTGACGACCAGCTCGCTGGGACCCAGCTGGGCCACCACCTGCGCCGCAGACCCCACCGGCAAAGTGACGGCTTTGTGGTGAGGCCTCTCTTCTGTGGATCATCAGGAAGAGGGCGGGTGACGTGTACCGCGCTGCCAAGGCCGGCCCCGGCACCGAGCTCGATTACTCGCTTCTGGGCGAAGAGGTGCGGGTTGTAGGCAGCAAATCGGCACAGGCGCTCGGCACCAGGCCACAGGTACAAACCTTCGTGAATAGCGGCAGAGACAGAGCATGATCATCAATCATCCGTAAGATGGGAAGGTTGTGTGCAAAATTTGACACAAGATGGGGAGATTATCCGCACCTTGCTGCTTTGCATCGAATTGTTTGCCCTTGAATTCGGAGAGCAGCCATATCGAGGCCTCTATGCCGTCGCTGAATCGAAAGGATCGCTGCTCGTACTCCATCCCTTTTGTAATCTCTTGACGTTGAATGAAATCTGCGTTCTGAGCTCAGAATCCAGAACGAAGGCAGAACGCGAAGAGAAACGGGGAAAAGCAAGGCCAAACGTGGTGGTTGGTGGTGTTCTTCTCTATTTGCTTCTCGTGATCGCAGGGTGGTGGAGCAGGTGGGTGTGTACGACCGACATGAGGCGAGGGTGGCTGGCCTGCAGCGCAGTGGTCGAGTCCTCCAGCCCACGGCACATGGCAGGCGGTTGGAAGGTGGCGGGCGGGAATGTCTCCTCCTTCATGTCCCGCCACCACGTGAAGAGGTACTGCAGCTTGCTCTCCACCGCTCCCTGCAATTGGGAAGTATGAACATCATCAGCTGATCGTTCGTTTGTGTGGGTTGGGGGATAGTGAGGGGGGGTGAATTGGGGTGCACACAAAGACGGAGGTGTAGGCCACGGGAATGCAGCGATCATGGGCCTGGGGCATCATCTGCATGTCCAGGCTGCCAAAGTTGTTGGTCCACTGGCTGGCCTTCTCCACACCAATGGTGATCATTCCGTTGTAGAACCAGTTCGTCGTGTTCGTGCACAATGGGTAGAAGCACGGCCCTGCAGTCGCCCACCGCCACCACCGCCACCACCGCCACAAGGCGCGGGTGAGCTGTACAGCTGGTTGCTTCCTTCAGCGGCGTTGGAGAGAGAGAAGGCCACCTCCACAGGTCGTCTTCTTGCATTGCGGACTGTTGGTCATGTTGACGATGTAGACCGCCTCCTGGAGGCCACGTGAGCAAATAGAGCGACAATCCCACCCGCCGAGAGGGGACGCCGCACCGCTAGGCTGTAGAGCTCGTACGTGTCGTTGCCGTAGAGGACACGCGAGTACATGCCCCGCTGTTCGTCGTACGCGTCATGGCTCATACCCACCTTCGGGTAGTCTGCGTGCACGCAGCGGGCGCCAAAAGCCGGTAAGCGCTCTCCACCCGCACCAAACAAAGAACGAAAAAAGCGAAAAAGAAAAGAGCGAAGGGGCAGCGTGCTGGGAAAGTTGGAGAAGGTCTCGGAGAAGATGGAGTAGGAGCGGGGGGCGCAGCAGTGAGGCTGTCCAACGGCCGTTCGTGGCACGAGCCCTACAAGCACGACCGCCGCCGCGGCCACGAGGAGAAGCCGCCGCCTCTGGCCTCCTTCCATTTCTTTGGGTACCTCCCAATTTTATGTCGACAGTGACGCGCAGGCGTCCAACGTCGACAGTCGACGTAAATCTATTCCAAGAAGACACTTCTTCGCGCAGAGAAGACGCACCGATGCTGGTCCTGTGCCTACAGCACAAAATGGTGGACTGCAGCAAAGGAGTGTCAGTAGTCCCACAGTGAGCAGCGATCAAGGAAAGATGACCAGCGTGGCCACGGCTTACAATCCGAAGGAGCCCACCGACGCAGATCCATCTTTATCATCAGCAGCCCTCACAGCGGCTGTGGTCGACGGTGACCAGACTTCGGTGCAAGCCCTCATCTTTCGTACGTTGCCACCATCGTGGTAGGTGGGTGGTGGGTGGTGGGTGGTGGTGCCTTGCGAGCCTCACACCACCAGTGGCATTCTTTGATCGCCGCCAGAAGGGTGCGACGTGAATGAGGCCGACGACATGGGCCTGCGGCCGCTGCTCGCCGCGGTCAAGTGCAACAACATGTCCATGGCCCGCCTGCTCATCGACCACGGCGCCCACATCCGTCAGCAGAATAGCAAGCGATCAGAGCTGCACGCCCTGGCCGAGACACAGAAGGGTCCCTACCCTGCCGTACGCGCACCACACCCACAGTTGCACCGCCAGCACACTCACCACGCACACGCACCATCGCGCGCATCCTTGCACACAATGGCACACAGTTGCCGACAACGGTTGGTGCGAGGTGGGTCAACACGGTGCAAAGGTGGGCCATGCCTTCGCCCGCGGTCAAGTTCTGGCAGCTGCTCCTGGACATCGGCGCCAGTCCGAATTGGTATGGCACTGCACGGCCACGAGTGTCGTGTGTGCTGCACTAACAGTGTTCGACGATGCCTATCGTGTGGGTTATCAGGCCCGATAGGCACGGGATGACACCATTCCATGTGGCCTGCGCACGCGGCAATTGGCCCGCCGTACAATTCCTCCTGCAGGGTGCGTGGTTTGTGAGAGGGAGTGAAGGTTGAAGTCTGCCGATGCGTTGCTGACGTTCGAGTGGGGTCATTCACGCACAGGAAAACACGTGAGCGATGTCGACAAAGCCGACGAGCAGGGCGAAACGGCGCTGCACTATGCCGCTCGCTATGGACACGCCGCTGTCGTGTCGCTCCTTCTCTCTTCGAGAGCCGACACACAAAAGATGAGCAAGCACGGCAATGCCGCCGAGGTGAGCCTCTCCTCTCCTCGCCATCATTGCTCCTCCCTCTCGCATTCAAGTCCAGCGTGGAGGCTGATGGAGGCCCCATGATACCAGGTGGCAAGAAAGGAGGGCCACATGGCCGTGGCGGAGCTGATCGATAGCTGGAGCTATCGGGCGTGCCCCATCTTGTTCATGCCCTTCGATGCGCTGGTGCACGTGATGGCTTACCTCGAGCCCAGCGACTTGTGCGCCGTCGCCCAGGCCTGCTCGGTATCCACCCCACCTCCAACCCCGACTCGTTTTCGTCGTGCTTGCTTGCTGACACATCCCGCGCCGTAGATGCTGAACGAAGTGAGCAGCGACGACCACGTGTGGCGCCGCTTCTGCCATCCTCGATGGAGCAGTGGCGACAAGGAGTCGGAGGGAAAGCGATGGAAGGCGCTCTACATGGCCTGGCTCCAGCCCCGCCTCAAGCAGTATGCCACCAGCAAAGGTAACTGGTTACATCTGTCGCCGAATAAGACCGGCTATAGCTTACGAATCCGTCTCCAGCAAGAGGATTCGCTGGACCCACAGCCTCTGCGCGTCCATCGCCGCCACAGTCTGCAGACTACGATCAACTGTTCAAGTTCAATGTCATCGGCGATGCGGGTACGCTTCACTAGGGGCTTTTTGCTGGTGCCGGTCTTCTCTAAGTCTCTTCCCAACAAAGGTGTGGGAAAGACTTCCCTCCACACACGTTTCTTTAGGGACGAATTCAGCCTGCCCTACATCAGCACCATCGGCGTTGAGTTTGGAATCAAGACTATTGAGCTGTGTGGCCAGCGCATCAAGCTTCAGGGTATACCCTCTCTCTCTCTCTGGCTGCGCTGTGTGCATTCTCATGTTATTCTGAACTGTGTCGGCGTCACAGTGTGGGACACGGCGGGCCAGGAACGTTTCCGCAGCATCACACGGGCCTACTACCGAGGGTCGCGCGGTCTGGTGGTCGTCTACGACGTTACCAACCGAAGCTCGTGGGAGAATACCAAGTATTGGATCAATGAAGTGCAGCGAAACTTGCCCGACGATGTCGACATGATGCCCTTCCTCCTTGGTACGCCAAACTGCGTCTTTCCCTTGCCGTGACCTCAAGCTAAGCGCGTGTGCGTGCGTGCGTGCAGTTGGCACAAAGAACGACTTGGAGCATCAAAGGCAAGTGACACCGGAAGAGGGCCAAGCGCTAGCCCTGGAGTTGGGCGCCGCCGGCTGGGCCGAAACGAGCAGCCTCACTGGAAGCGAGGTGGAGAACACGTTCCTACGTCTGACCGAAGTGGCCCTGCTGGGCGTGGACCCGTTCGCCAGCTCTGGCGGGCGTGGAGTCGAGTGCTGGGTCCCGAGCACGGAGCTGCTGCAGGCGCTCTACGACAAGTCGAGCACGGGCCGGGCGGCCAAGGAGCGGATTGCGGCCATGGAGGCCGCTCGGTCTGGCAAGTGTCTGCTCCAGTAATCCCACCCTCTTTAATATGCTTGTCAATTCAATGATGCGCACCTTCAGTACAGCCAAGACCTGATGCCTCCGCAAACGTGGGAGGTGCGCCTCACTGAGGACTGGGACCACATTTGCGGTAGAGGTCCATGAACATGGGCTGGCACGCGAACTGAGCCTGCAGCTTGGCGCACAGGAGGAAGGCGCCAGACAGCTTGCGATGCAGTGAATAGGTCTCGGTGGGTGGCGGTGTGAGCCTACACACACCACACACAGCGGTCAGTAGCCGAACCACAGAGGATTGGAACTATTGTGGTGTACCGGTATTTGAGCATGGTGGGGATGAGTTCGTGGATGCGCTGCGTCACGTTCTGCGCGCCAAAATTGAAGGGCCCAGGCTGTGCGAACGGCTCGCCCAGGATCATCACCGCGCTGCAGTGTGCCTCGTTCATGATGGGAGGCTCCTCGCCTGGTGGTTGCACACACGTTTTAGTGACAGATTCGTTCTGTAGGAATGGGAGTCGATGTACCTGTGAGGAACTTGAGCTTCCTCGATGCGTCGATGATACCCTCTTTGTCCTGCTTCGCCGCGAAGTAGATGACGCGCATGTACTCGTCGGTGAAGCTTTTGTTGAAGTCCCGGCATGCGCCAAAGTCCAACAAGCCGATCTTGAGGATTACCCGATCCAAGAGTAAGAGCGGAAGCCTATCGAAGGCCGCACGGTCAGGCAGATGAGGTGAATGTCGTACCTTTCTCGTTTCAGGGTTATAGAGGAAGTTGGACCAGTTGGGGTCAGTCTGCATATAGCGGAACTCGAAAATCTCTCGCAAGCACAGTCGCAGCATTGACTCTGCAACCTAGATCGACACGACGGCGGTGAGTGGATGAAGGTCCCAAAGCAGCCGGCACTCGCGCCAATGCACGGGAGTACCATGTCTTTCGTCTTTTGGTCATCCTTGACGACATGCTCGATGGGTTGCCCATCAAGCAGTTCGGTGGTTAGAACTATATACAGAAAGCTAGTGTGAGTTCGCGCTGTTACGCAGTATCGCTCCCTGTTGTCGAAAGAGGTGGATACCCTTCTTAGAGCTCATCTCGGGTATGACGGTTGGAACGACGAATATCTCTTCATCAGACAAAAGCTCTTTCATTTTCTGCGGCCACCGGTGTTCGATCAGTGAGCGCACGTGTAGGGGGCGATCGGGTGTCCATATCGTACCATGGTCGCTTCGGCCTCCCGGTGGTAGTCCGTCTCCCAGAGAAGCTCATCCTGAGCCACGCGAAGCGTGTTCTCCTGGAAGCCGCGTAAGACGCCTGCTGGTCGCCTTGATAACGACGGAACGGAGGTTGGGGGTGGGGGGATGATAAGTACCAGATACATGCCCTTGGGGAGAATCCCAAGCATCTTGAGCATGCTTCCGAGGTTGTTCAGATCGCTTGATATACTGTCGGCAACACCCGGATACTGCACCTTGATGGCCACCTCCCTTCCATCCGCAAGCACACCTAAAGGCAGCATTCCACACCCACAGCGTTGGTACATCACGACGTGAGACGACGAGGAGAAGAAATGGGTGTGCACCTCGATGGACTTGACCGATCGACGCAGCAGCGATGGGTACAGGATCGAATTCCTTTACTCGCGATCGCCAATCATGGCCGAGTTCATGGTTCATGACATCCTGGATGTACAGTGCGCAGTGAGATTTGTCAGCTGGCAGGTGCATTGGAGCCATTTGGTGATCGGCACCTCCAACTGTTGGTCCGGCATCCTGTCGGCTGCGTAGCGAACCCGATCGAGGATTTCGGCTAGCTCTGGCGGGATCAGGGCAGAATCTGGTGACATGCAGGACCATTAGACCCACCTATTTCTTATCATCACTCGGACGTTGTGGTTACCTTGAATGGAGAGCATTTGCCCCAGTTTCAGTGCCGCCCCGCGCATTCGCCCGAGGGTGTTGGTCAGTCTCTGAGCATTGGCCTGGACAAGGGACAAGGGACAAGGGACAAGGGTCTTGGATCAGCAACAGAACACGAAGAGCAACTCCGTTCCATGCATCACCGAAAGTAACAGCGCGGGTCTCGTACGGGAGTGACTGCCGGATGAGCCGATGCGGAACTCCCAAGCCCCACCGTCCTCATAGCGGCTTCGCCAAGGGCGCCCATCCCCATCCTCACGCCCAGACCTGGCACACTCTCCATGGTAAGTCTGGCTGCCATAACAAAGCCGGCCTCTCAAACATACCGCCGAAGTGCCAGAGCCTGCCTATCTGCGAGCTCGGGACCTTTCGCTGCTTGGAGTTCTCTTTGATTCGTTGCTGGTGGTGTAGAGAGAGGAGAGAGGGAGAGAGGGAGAGGGGGGAGAGCAGTGTGAGATTCCTCCAGGCATACAGGATACCTCTGCGTCGGCAGTTGCTGTACCTGTTGCTCTTGAAGGTATTTGATGCGGTCGAATGTCGACTGCGGCGGTGGCGCACTCTTCTGCGTTGCGGTTTGTGACGTCTCAGCAACAACTGACATGAGGTGGTGCGGGCGTGAGGTACCACGAGTGGTTCTTCCAGCGGTGGAGCGTGGGCCTCGACCTTGGCACCGCTCAACTTCGCCGCTTGGGGTGCAGGGGTGGTTGCTGTGGATTGCGCGAGGGCAGAAGGAGCGGGGGCAGAGGGCGGCACGGGAGAGTGTACGGCGTGGAGTGCAGTTACCGTGGTGGGTGCAGGAGCAACGGGAGAGATGGGAACAACAACGTGCGGAACAGCTAGCGGGCCCACCGATGACGACGCCACCACATCCTGCACCGGGGAGCAGTTAATCCACAACGAACGCCACGTAATCCACACTGCAGGGCCGTACCTGGGCTGTGGCGATTTCAGCAGCAAATGCTTCAGTTTGTGGGGCCGTGGCTGTGGCAGCATCGGGTGCGCTGGTGGTGCGCATGGCAGGGGGCGGGGAGCGGAAGATGGCGCGGCCCAGCATCGATGCGCGGTTGTTCACCGCCGCCTGGGCCGCAAATTGATCTGCGACCAGGTACGCGCCCTGCGTGACGCGTAGGAAGTCTCCCAGGTGTGTTGGTGCAGACCCCGAAAGCGTACCCGCGGCCCTCTTCATCCTTCAAGCCCGCTCCGCAAGATCTCTTCTTTCTTTTTGCTGCCCCCAAGAGAGCAAAAGCCTGCCACAAGGTAGAGCGTAATCATTTATTACCCATCTCCTCCATACGACCACAGCGCCTCATGGTGTAGTTGGCAGCATATAGGTTTCTGGTACCTGGGACCCCAGTTCAAATCTGGGTGGGGCGACATCATCCTTTTGTTCGTTCGTTGTCCTGATTTTTCTCTTTCCTGGCGGAATGAAATCCCAGGCATGGTCTTGCGGAGAGCCCTCAGACATTTCAGCTCGCTCGGGTCGGATTCGCGACCTTGTGAAGAGCTTTGAGCGCTCCAGCCTTATGTGCGATCCGTCAGCCATCGACTAAAGTGCTCTAACAGCATTCACTCACTGACTAACACACCCCAACAAACACACCAAGACCACCAAGAGCTCAACCAACCATGCCAAGTCCAAGCCTGAGGTTCCTGGTGATCGTCATTGCATCGTGCCTCTTCATGTCGCTGGCGACCGCCGAAGCCAAAGCCCGGCTCAACTTCTTCCACGCAGTCGCCAACGGCCCGGCGGTGGACATTCAGCTGAGTTCCAAGCTCAACACCACCGCCCACACCATCTTCACGGACCTTGACTTCGCCGAGTACACGGACTACTACCATGCCGAAGGCGGCATGTACGACGTGCGCGTCGTGGCTCATGATGACACCTCCAAGGTACCTTGGGCCCCTTTCATCCACCACGCGCCCCGTTGTAACTAACCCCTCCACTTTCATCACAGGTGATCATGGAGGTGGAGAACCTGGTGGTCATCACTGGTGTAGACTTTACCATGGTGCTCACCGGGCTGCTGTCCGACTTGGAGAAGTACCCGCTGCGCATCATCACCTTCATCGACGACAACCTCGACCCCGGAGCCGGCCAGGCTAAATTCCGGTAGGGACGGGCGCGCTGGAGAGGCGCAGCTGAAGAGAGCTTTACTGACTCCGACGCATGGGCGTGTGCAGCTTCATTCACGCAGCTGCTGGCTTCAGCCCGCTCGATGTGATGCTGGGTGGCCAAAAGATCTTCAGCAAGGTGAGCTTTGGAGAGCACGGAGAGATAGTAGGCACAGGTGCGGGACATGTCCACTCTCTGGTCGTTTGCTGGAGGCCATCTCACCGCTTTTCCACACAGGTTATAGAGAAGTTGACACGGACAGATACACGCTGCTGGTGATGGAGCGAGGCTTGACATTCGACTCCTCCACGTTGGACCTTGAAGACGGCGACGTGCTCACGGTATGTGTCTGCTGCTGTGAGTCTTTGCCCATCAGTCCGGACTTACTGGTGGTTGAGCAGGTCTATGCGGTCGGCCTTCGCGGCAGCAGTGAGTACAGGCCGACCCTGGTGTCGCAGATCACTCGGGAGTCGGACACTTCTCCTGCCGCCACCCTCTCACCGTGGTCGACCTTCCTCCGCGGGGCTCGTTGACGCGTGCCACACAGTGTTTTTTAACTCCGAAACCAGCGAGAGATGACCGAATAAATAATGAACACTAACCACCACATCACCGGCGTTCGGTGAACTGCAGATCGGAGGAGTGTGTTATCTATTGTGTCATACAAAACAGGTTGCCCAAGCTCGCGAGTTGGGACCAAGGATGCAACACCTAGTTGACCATGATGTTCCACCTGAAGGAGAAGAACTGCTTCTGGACGCTGGTCTGGACGGCTTGCGACCAGAACTTGTACTGCTTGCCGGTGCGGGTCACGTAGGTGTAGTCGAAGACGGTCGTCTCGAAGTCCCTGCAGAGCATGGGCTGGTGTGGACGCGGAAGGGGCGGGGTCAGCGCAAAGACAAAGACAAAGACTACGATGAGGTTTTGATGATGGAGAGACGAGGTACCTTGCCGAGCGAGTAGCGACCACCGTGGTTATCGATGACGGGGTTGACGCCAAGGCCAGTGTCCATGGTGATGTCACCGTTGGAGCGGGTGATGGTGAAGCTGTTGGTGGCCAGGTCGTAGCCCTGCTCGGTGAGCTTGGCCCTGAGCAGGTCGATGATGTCCGCCTCGACGGTGGTGTTACCGAGATCGACGTTGTTGGTGATGTCGTAGAAGTAGTCCCTCAGGCCCCTGAAGTCGCTCCGCTCAGCATAGAAGTCGAGCAAGCTGCCGAACGAGGGCTGTTCGGGGTCGAAGGTGCTGTCCTGGCAGAAGAACAATACGGCCTGCGCGGCGTTGACGACGAAGAGGAGGGCGAAGAGGGCGATGATGGCCTTCATGTTGGGAAGTGTGGTGGTTTTTGTCAGAGAGAAGAATGGGGAAATGGCAGCACGGCGTGGCCTTTTATGGGCAAGGTCAGGCGGTAGGAGAGCGACCACCGAACGGATACCGTGGGCCAACACGCACGGTCTCTCTGCGATCTAGACCTCCCGTGGCCTTCCTCGCCGGGGAACGTGTGAAGCACGAGGAGTGGTGCCTTCACCCCATTTCCGGTCAACTGACCAACCCACTGTTCTCGGGAGGCCGAAAACCGCAGTTGCGAGAGCAATTAATTGCGGCGTTTTTTGAACTGGTAACGCCGCACTTCCGTTGCCCATCTTCATGTTGCTCCTGCACCAGCCGGCGTACTATTGGCTGCTCAACATGATACAGACAACATGACCACCTGATACATACAAAGCAGCCAATAGTACGCCGCATTGAGGGAATCGTTTGCACAACATTTAATGATTTATTTTATGACCTCTTAGCATACCAAGAGCGCCTCATGGTGTAGTTGGCAGCATATAGGTTTCTGGTACCTGGGACCCCAGTTCAAATCTGGGTGGGGCGATATCCTCCTTTTGTTCGTTCGTGGTCTTGCGGAGTGAAATCCCAGGCATGGTCTTGCGGAGAGAAAGGACAGGACCTGGCGGGAAAGCGGCCAAGACGAAACCCCACAGAGGGCAAAGGTTAGGTTTTCTTTTGCGCCCTCTTTGCAGTGTTGTATGTACAGGACAGCAGTGGTGAACAAGCGACGTTGCGCGCTCTCGGTAGAGGTCGACCTTAGCCGGCGCGGACGGCATCAAAGATGTTGGGGGGCAGCGGTCTCTTCGGCGGGCGGATCTCGGCATCGACCACCATCATTCTCGCCTTTAGTTCCTCGTCGCTTGCGCACCCGGTCCGCACAAGATACTTCTTATACAGCCGCTCTGCTTCGATAAGTGCTTCGTTCGCATTCAGGTTTCCCGCCAACGAGTTAACGTGCTGGTTTCGAGCGCGCGCATACGAGCGGTTAGGCTTGAAAAGAACTCTTATGACATTCAACGCGTCATGCCAGCGTCATGGCGTAGGGGAAGGATACCCGAAGCGTTTCGTCGAAGCCCATGTCGTGTACGATGATCTTCTTCTTCTCGGCCAGTAAGATGGCCGCCGCAATGAAGAGGTGGAAATAGTCGGACATGTGTCGCGACCACAGCGCCTGTTGGGCGGGAGGAAAAGTGAGAAGATCGAGTAAGGTTCGTCGGCTGACGGTGATGAGAGCGCACGCACCTCCCAGATGGTCTGCGTTTCGGACAGGTCGAACTCGCGCTTGAAGAGAATGAGGAGCCAACGGAAGCAGAAAAACATGTTAAGGCTGTCGTGCTTGGCCATGTGATCGTAAAGCTGGCGGTCGAGCACGGAGAGGATCTCGCGAAGCTGCGCCAACTGCACTCGCATCCCCAGTTGTTCGCGTTCAAAGTTGTCCGCCTGGGCCAATGCACAAGCAAACGTCAGTGATCGGGAAACGCAACAATGTGCGTCGATTGATAAGCGAACGGTAAGCCCGGAAGAGTACTACCATGTTGTCCATTATGCCCTTGAAGCACCAGAACGAGTCCACTTCATCTTCCATGATCATCAT
>CDFC01061821.1:80108-96885 GCA_000826385.1 Acanthamoeba rhysodes | reverse complement strand
AGGAGAAGATGAGGGCAGCGAGAAGGGCCAAGCAGAAGAGAAGCTTCATGGTTTGGTGGGTTGAGTGAAGGTAATGGAGTGTGAGCAAAGCAAGTGGTGCACAACTTTATGGGCGGTCGACGGGTGCAGGTGAGGTGGCCCAGTCGAGAGAAAGAGCACTGGTTGCACCCCCGGCCCTCTACCACCGAAGAACAACATCATCATGGCCTGGGATCTCACGACTCTCCGCAACAGCTACTACTCTAGCCCATAGACACGGACCACCATGTGAAGTTGCAAACGAACCTTAATGGTGAACACAGCCTTAATGGCTCACACCGCAGCGCTTGGTCGCAAGGCGCCCGCCCAATAGGTACGGATCAACAAATGACCGGCCAATGGGTCCCGCGGCCGTAGAGTGCATAGAGTGTAGACGATCGGTGTGGGGGGCGTCTATATTTCCCTGGGCCGCTGGGGCATGCAGAGATTGTAGAACGAGTCCTTGCGGAAGAGGGAGGCGTCCTTCCAGCCGCACCACTTGTCCTTGGTGATGGACTTGACCACGTCGGCGCCGGTGTAGTGCGGATCGAGGATGAGGAACTTGACGGCGCCCGAGTCCTCGTTGTAGTCGACGCCCAGCAGCGTGTACGCCAACACGCCACCACCTGCAACGCGCGACGCCACTCGATCAGGCCAGAACAGAAACACCTGCGTGTGCGTGTACGCGTGCGTGTGCGTGTGCGTGTGCGGTGAGGAGACAAACCGATCATGACAGGAGTGCCCTGTGTATCGAAGTGATGCGCCAACTCGGCGCCCTTGTACGCCAGCTCGGCACCGGAGCTCACACGCAAGATCTTGCACGACAGCTGCCGGCAATGACATCAGCAACAAAAGTAGGTGGTGTGAGCGGCAGCACTGGAAGAGAAAATGAACCACCACATCATGCGCACCCCGTAGAGCTTGTCCAGGCACATCTGAATCTCGATCGCGCCAATCCACTCCCTCGACCCCACGAACGACGACTGCTTGTCCTTCATGTCGACCAGCATGCGCTGAATCTCTCTGGTCGGCGCGCATGGAATGGAGTGAGTGCTGTTGTTTTCGTGGGCCTCTGAAAGGCGATGTATGGTACCGGTGCGTGGGAACTGGAAGCTGGCTGTAGCCCTGAATACGAATCCAGGAGCAGATGGTCTGCATGCTCCGGTACGCACAGCCCCAGCCCTGTTTGTTATTCAAGGAATATATTTCCACCGAAATGAGCACTTCGACCGAAAAGAAAAGCGAACACCGACCAATGATTGCGGATGAGTGGCCGGGCACGTACCCGGTCGTCAAAATTGTCCTGCAAGTAGTGGTAATATTCGTAGGACCCGTCCACCAGATGAACGCGGCCGTTAACTGCAGGCGGCGATCACGGGTCAGTGACGCGGCCATGCCTGTACCCTTCCTTACCGAGTGCCAGCGTACCTCCAGAGGGGCCCAGCGTTCGGTGCACGTCTCGCAAATGCACTGGCCAGTGTGGCGGCGGGGGGACGTGACGTCAGCATTGTGCGGGGTCCACCAGCATTATTGCCTCGAGTGCGGGAGCGGGGAGCGCGTACGGCTGGCGCCTTCTGCTGGCGGCGGTACGGGGTCGAGGAGCAGCGCGTTGGTGCTCTTGAGCAGCGGACGATCCAAGGGGAGCAGCAGCTTGCGATGCAGCTGCTGGCGGAAGGAACCTGGGTTTGTTTGTCGTGTGCGAGCCGCACGCCGTCGACAAATATGTTTCGACGAAAGTCAGAAGAACGGACCATATTGGCCATGATTGCTCCGAGCCTCTCGCTCAGTACCTAGATAATCCTCCCAGCCGTACTGGCCCACCGGGTAGATGAGGGTGATGACGTGTGGGAGGTCGAGCGGGCAAAAATGGTAGGCGAGCATCTGGTGAATGGAATTGGGTAAGTCCAAGCTCAGCCAAGCTACGCTTACACACGCGCCGGTCGTTACTAGGTCGCACCTTGTTGAAGGTGCTCGGTGTAGCGGACGAACTCAGCTGGCGAATGAAGGCGGCCGCTTGGCGAAGCTGAGCCGTCAGGCTGGCGGCCAGGCTGTTCAGCACCTCGCTCACCTTTGTCGTCTGTGGTAGGAGGAGAAGGTGGGCAACTGGAACATGTGGACTGGGCTTACTGTGTTTACCTGCGACAGCGGAACGTAGGCGAGCCCGTCCAGCTCCAGATCGTAGTGTGTTTCGGATGCGCCGCCGCCGGCCGGGGCGTAGCTCAAGAGCGGCGCCTCGACCTTGGCGCCACCGCTGGACCGCGACGTGTAGAGCTTGACCTCGACAGCAGTCGGCACTGTGATGTTGTCCTGTGGTGCCTCTCCCTTGAGGGTGGCCTTGGCCTTGCTCTGGAACTCCTTGGCCGGAAAGGCCGCGTTGGTGGTTCTGTTGAGCAGCGCCAGCGCGGCTCCCTTGTCAGCGCCGGACGGGAACAGAAAGTGAGCCCCGTCGCCATTGATCTGCGCCTCAATCGCGTCCACCTGCTCCTGCAGAGTGCCTGCTTTCCAAGAGAAGTGGTGCGGTGTGTGCAGTGTGTGCGGTGTGTGCAGTGTGTGCGGTGTGTGCGGTGTGTGCGGTAAGAAGTAGAACGATGATGACGTTCACTACCATCAATGGCTACTGCGCAGTTGAGTGAGTCAGGGAGTACTACGAACCGAGGTCGCGAGCGCGGACAGGGAGACTGAGGCGCGTGCGGAAGAGGCCAAAGTCGCGCAGCACCTGGCCGGCTTTGGCCACCTCCACGTTCGACACCTGCTCCAACGACGGCGAGGCCGCGGCGTCTTGGCCCAGGGCCAGGCGGTAGAAGGCGGGTCGGGCGTGGGCCTCGTCCGGCTCTTCGGTCGGGTGCAGCGCCTTGGCCGCTACGAAGATGGAGGCGAGAGACCCGACGTGGACGTGGGCGAAGATGGAGCGCAGAGCCTGCGCGTTCCTCTCGAAGAATCGATTGAGGAGCGCTTCCCTCTGCTCGACGTTCGAGTCGTCAACGAAGCAGAAGTAGAGGCCGCGTGCTGCGAGGCCCTGGGGCAGGACTGAAGCCACGAATTTCGATTCTTCCTCCCAATTCGGCGGATTGGCGACCAGGTCCACATCGCTACCAGCCTCCACAGTCTCCTTGTTCGCGAATTCGGTGCAGGCGATGCAATTAATCAGGGCGTCGGCAGAGGTGGGGCCAACGAGCCACCCCACGCCGTAGTCGAGAGCATTTGTGGTCGCGTTTTGGGAAGGGGCCTTCGCGCTCTTGCGCTGCTTGATGGCCTGGGCGTGGTGATCAAGCGCATCCAACGCGCGGCTCCCCACCAGCATCTTGGGGCCTTCCATCTTCGATGATGCGAGAAAAAGAAATGCAAAGGAAAAGGCTAAAGAAATTATTCCTCCACAGAAGGTGGTCACTCGTCGGCCTCCTCCTCTTCGTCGTCGTCGTCGTCATCTGCTTCAGCGTTGCCGTCGTCATCTTCATCGCTCTTCTTCTCCTCCTTGAAGATGAGAGAGAAGTCGTATCGGATGTCGTGGCAGTGGTGGTTCATGTACTTGATGAAGCGCATCGTGCCGGGATCCCTGAAGGTGAGCGCCAGCGAGTTGGGGCTGCACGGCACCGTCAGCAGCTCCGTGTCCGAGTCCATGTAGATCAATTGGCCACCGCTCTCCTACAAACCAGCGACGACAAAGCACGAAAGGAAGTGAGCAACGAACACACGCCAGCGCACTGCGGCCTCAAGATAGTGTGTGTACCAGGGGAATGTTGTTGGTGGCACAGCAGAGGGTGACGTCGAGCGCCATCTCCTCGGTGGCTTGATCGTGGACGAGCGTGTAGGCGCCCGGCCGGAAGCAACGGACTGGTAGGTTCGGACGATTGCAGCAGGGTCAGGGATCGAGCTCCACACAGCCACAACAACCGAAAAAATGATGATGATGGGATTCGAGAGCAGGAGAGCCGTACTTTGGCTGCTGCACTTGACGAGATCAGCCTGGGTGAGTTTCTTCAAGTAGTCGAAGAAGGCTTGCGAGTGGAGGAAGCGCTTGCACTGTTTGACGATGTCGTTCTGCAAAGGGAGAGCGAAGAAATGAGATAAGGTTCGCAAGGAAACAGCGGCTACCCGGCGGGCGGAGGGTGCGTGCCTCCTTGCCGTCGGGCAGTATCTGGTAGTGGCGCTTGTTGGCCGGTCCGTGGATGTCCCATGGCTGGTCGTGCAGCACTTCCACCAGCTGCACGAACTTGTCGGCGTTTAGGAAGTTGTGCAGCTCGATGCTCTGCTCCTCCTCGAATTCGGCGGCGATGTCCTTCACGTTCTTGGGGTCGAGGTAGATCGGGTCGAGCCATTCGGTCAGCAGCTTGGCGGCGAGCTCCTCTTCCGACGAGGCCGATGATGAAGTAGAAACCGTCATCACCTGCTGCGTGGGGATGGGTTCGGTTTCGGGAAGCGGTGGTTCCTGGTAGTGCGGCGGACGCGTGATCGGCGGGCCGTGGAACCAGCCGCTGATCGAAAGTCGCTCTTTGTCGGCAGACAGCACTTCGGCCACCTGCAGAGTGGGCCAACAGCACACAAACCCCAACACGGAGGGGTCAGCGGCCAAGCCCTCGAGAAGAGAAAAGAACGAAGCTGAAGGGCAACGGTGATGGTGATGATGGCGATGACGCACCTGATGGTAGGACACCGGGTTGACCTCGAAGAAGAAAAGAGAATTCCAAGCGGGAGTGTAGGAGGCCACGATGCTGTTCGGTTCGTTGTGCTCGTCCACGCCAAACAGGTCCAGCGTGCCTCTATAGTCGAGAAAAGCGCCGAGAGAAGGTAACGAGAGCGCGTTTCAGGATTCACTACTCAAGGCGAAGAAGCGCATCAAGCTCATGCGTACCCGTCCTCCTCCTTCCAGTCCTTGGGCACCAAGTAGAGAATGTAGGCAATGCGCCTGCCTTCGAGCTCGTCGTCGTGGCACAGGAGAGTGGAGCCGTCGATGTACCTCGCGCACGACATGTCGATCGTGTCGTTCAATTCCTGGGAGAGAGCAGACACCAGGTTAGCCTTGAGCCGGGTCTCATAGAAGAAGAGGCCATTGTGAAGAGATTAGGTCGCACCTCAATGCCTGTGATGCCTTGCAGCCAAGTGCGGAAGTCTGCGCTGTAGAGGAGTTCCTTCAACTTGCTGACGTGCGGCGAAGTGCATCCCTGCGGGGAGGAGATGAGCAACTGGTGCAGGCCAGCCCTACGTCAATACGATCATGCACAGAGAGCGTGAGAGAAACCTTGAGGTCATTGCTCTGGAGGAAGTCGTAGAGGTCGTTCGACTTCTGGAGGTAGTGAAGCTCCATCACCTCCTCCTTGAGACCCTCGAGGAAGCGCTCGTCGAAGACGTCACGCAGCAGAGCGTGCGGGAAGGGATCGCAGATGGTCTTATCGAAGGTGGCCTTCACCTCGGCCATCGACGCCTCGCCCGGTGCATACTTGGGGTTGAGGATGACCTCCGGCAGTGCCTCGCTCGCTGCTGCACAGACGATTGATGAGATTAACTTCCGATCTTCATGAGCTGAAAGAATCTTGGTAATTACACATAAATCACAAATCAAAAGGAGGAGTACCATGCATTTTGGCCCTCTTCACTGGCGCTTCAACATCGATGTCTTTCCCCTTCTTGTCCACCTTCTCCGTTCGCGATCGCTTGGTTGAAGGGCGCTGAGGCGGCGGACACACCGCCATCGCCTCGCCGTCCTCATCTTCTCCGATTATGTGGGCCAATTCGTGCAGCAGAAGTAGCGGGAGCTTGAACTGCTCTCGCTGGGCTTGCGGCAGGGCCTTCCAATGCGAGAGATGCGTGATCCAATTCTGCGTGAGGCGCTCCACCAGCTCATCCAGTTCCTTCTGCGGCCGCCCAAACTTGGCACCCAGCCTGCTGATGACCTGCTTCATCTCTTCATCCTGCTCCGTGCCAGCCTTCGCTCCATCCTCCGGCCTGCCCTCCATCGTGTAGCACGAAACCAAGACCGGCGCAGGCCTGCTTTATTTATTTATTTATTTATATTGATTTATTTGGGTCTAGTTGGAGTTGAGGAGAAAGGGGATGCTGCAGCGTGGAGGTGGCTGGCGGGGAGGAGAATAGGAATAGCCGGCGGCGCCGGTTGTGGTGGTGGTGGTGGTGATGGTGGCGGTGGCGGTGACTGCCCTTCGGTGATCATGTGTTCCCGCCGTGGCTCGTCCACTTCCCCTTCTGTACCGAATGCCACACGCATTGCATAACCTGTGATGCCGCAGAGAGGGCAAACGTCACCTTTTCAGGTCAACTTGGCCAAAGAGAGAGAGAGAGAGAGAGTGTGTGAGAGAGAGAGCTTTGAAAGGGGGAGTGGGTACGTGGAGGGTCCGGTGGGTCCCTTGCGCCACTGGCTCGTGCACCTGGTGCTGCACTGCTGGCATGACCTGTCGTACAGCCTCTTTGTTCGGCCCTGCGGTTCGGCAGGGTGTGGAGTGGAGTTCGATGATGTGGTGGGCTTGATGGGTGGCGATGACGACGAGATGCCGGGGAGAGGGCTGGAAGGGAACAGCGCCAGTTCGGCGTCCAGCTCGATGTGGTAGAGTTGAAGGAGGCCCACTTCCGAGGGGGAGAGGCCGACCCCAGCCATCTTTCGGGACAAGAGCGCAATGGCGTTGGCCAGCAAGGCCATGCGATGTACCTGCAGAGAACATGCATTGACCGAGCGAGTAAGTCACACACACACACACACACACCACACCGACTGGAACTCGCCAGTGCTGCGAACCTGGTCTTCACCTTCGGTGTAGGTGTGGCTCATGGCTGGGGTTAGGGTGGGGCTGATTGTTCCGGCAAGCAAGCAAGCAACAAGGCCGCAAGTCGGGATAGGGCCGTAAAATGAGAAACATTAAAGTTATTGACAAACCACTACTTCACAACTTGTTGCTTGACATCCCTCGACCAATGGCACAGCTCCGATGACGTCCTGGACATAAACCGTTCGGTTCTCGTACAGCAAAGTTGTGGAGGATTCCTGGCTTAAATAAGTAACCACCGCGTCGCCGGATGACGGTCGTCGTTGCCTACGACGATCTACAGTCGACGCACGCTGGCTCTTCAATTGCCCCTGGCTCCTCGTCCTCCTCGTCCTCGTCCTCTTGCCCGGTCCGCTTGCTGATGGCCTGGTCTGCCCGACACCGGCGATGTCGCTCCTCGTCCCTGTCCACGACCACCTGACCCGCCTCTTCCCACGTCCCGCGGTTTCGACTCTGTTCGATTCCGCGATGGAGCAGGCCGGTGGGGCTGTTGTGGAAATGACGAAGAGACGAGGGTGACGGTGGACTTGAGATTCTTCTTCTTGCGGGCCTCGGTGACGTGGAAGATCGCGCGCTGCTTCTTGAGAAAGGAGGTAAGCGATCCGCAGCCCGCGCAGCCGAATGGTACGCCGCAGTCGCGCTCGAACCGCTGCCGCAGGACAAGGAGCGTGAGCCGCTGGTCGCGGGCTTCGCCCAGGATGGCCCGGAGCGCCGCCACCACGCTCGCCTTGTCGGAGATCACGTGCTTGACGTTGACGCGCAGCAGCACCCACGGGTTCGCACCATCAGCCGCGTCACCGCCATCGTCGCCGTCCTCGTCGCAACTTCCTTCTTCTTCTTCGCCACCAAGGCGCACCTCGAGCGAGGTTCGACCGCTTTCAGGGCTCTGGGCCAGGGTGACGTCGATGCTGATGGCGTTGTGATGCTGTGATTGCTGCGGCTGGCGCGGGAGGACGATGAAGACCTGGTCGTGGGCGAGGAAGAACCGAAGGTCGGGCGCGTTGTGCGCGCCACCGCACGCGTGTGCCATCATGGCACGCGCATCGCGATAGCGAGTCCGCAAGACACAGCGAAGGACGAGGTCCGTCGCGACCTCCAGCAACTCGGCGTCGACGAGCCGTCGAGAGATGACGCTCTGCTCTTCATCTTGGGCGGAAGGGTAGGGTCGGTTGAACCGGAAGATGATGCTGAACAGCTCGTGCTCGGTGAAGGTCGACGTAGATCGCATGTGGGCCTGAACGAGGGGAATGGCGGCGAGCGTGGCGAGGTTGGCCTCATCTCCGAAATCGAATTGGAACGTTGAGGCCTTGAATCTAGCGTAGAGGGATTCGAGGCGCTTTGTATCCATCTCGAGGTCCACTTCTACTCTCCCATCTTCGTCGCATTGCACGGCGATTGTGGCCGACTTGGACGATGCCAATCCTCTGTTCTCCACTGCAATCAGCAAGGTGGGTCCCTCTTCAGATGCCACTTCCAGTTCTACAACCGCTGCTTCCATCTTGAAACTCAAAGGTGAGGTAAGCGTTAGAGCGCCAGAGTGTTTTCGATTGACCTAAGCGATATACTTCCATCTTTCCGCGTAAATGGAAGCGAAATTATGTACATCTCTTCAATCTGAATGGAGAAGGCTCTCCCTACAAGTGGCTCTTTGGCGAAAGGCGCTTGAAGAGTCCATTCGCTAGCGACCCTTTCCTCCCGCTCTTTTTCTCCAGACGAGATGGCTGAGGTGCCCCTTCATCCCATTCTGCATCATCGCCTTGCTGACGTGCGGCGAACTCCTTCTTGTCGTCGCTGTCTTCTTCGATGGGTGACTTGAAAAGGTGGAGGGTGAGCGTCTTCTCCTTTTCATCGTATTTGAAGGCAAGATCGAGATCTTCGGGATGATTGCGTCCTGACCGACGGCCTTGCGAGAGAAACATCAGCACGAGCACGAACATAAGCATGCCGAGCACGCCGTAGAACATTCGTCGCTGCCGCTCGTCTGCTGGAGGCACCATCATCATAATGTTGTGGATCGTTTGCTCGTCTGCTCTTTCTTTGATTAATCAAATTAATAATCAATAAATCGTTAAAACGCGAGTCCATTCGACATGCACATAAGATCACTCGTCGGACTTCTCTTCTCCACTAGGCTGCTCGGCCTCTTCCACCACCTCCTTCTCGGCAGGCTCCGCAGCATCTTCTTCTTCTTCTTGCACAGCGGTCTCCTCTGCCGGCAGCTCTGGCTGCACAGCTTCCTCTTCAGTCGCGGCTTTCCGCTCGACGCTGGGCGAGGGTGAAGGCGACGAAGGCGGCGAAGCAGTGGCAACGGCTGCGGGCGCAGACTGTGCCGGGAAGCCGCTGACGAGGACGGCCTTGCTGATGTTGATGAACAGCTTCTTGGTCTCCTGCACGTTCTCCACGGCACTGCTGCCAAACTTGGCCTCCACCTCCTTCTTCAGCGCCTTCACCTTGACGTCGATCTTCGCGCTCAGCTTTTTGATGTCGTCGTGCTCACTGTCACACGCCACGGGCGACACCGGGTGAGTAGTCTCGTGGGCCAGATCTACAGCTCAAGAAGAGGCGCGCGTACGAAGGAGGAAGAGCTTGCATAGCGCCCTTGCCTGCCTTGGCAATGCCGGTGATGCTGGCCACAAAGGCCTGAGTGACGTCATTGAGACTCTGCGTGAGGTCCTTGACCAGGGAGGTGGCAACCAGGGCGGGCGTGCTGCTCAAGCTGTCCTCGCCCTCGTCCGCGTTCTGCGCAGACTCCTCCTGCGCAGGAGCTTCGGCGCCGGTGTCCTCTCCTTCGTCGCTGCCCTCGACCGGTTGCTCTTGAGAGTCCTTCCGGTGGATGGCGATCGGCGAGGTGACACCCACTAGATAGCTCTCGGCCACGCGCAGGAGCAGCTCCACCGAGGCCGCGCTCAGCTCAGACAGACGAAGCATCGAAACCTTCGACCTGTCACACCACGCACAAAGTGAGCGTTTCTTGGGAAGGAGCTGCGCCAACTTGGGTCTCAACATTTAGGATCGTACGCGTGATCGAGTTGGGCCAGCGTATGTGCGGCGATCTCCTCCGGCGTCTTCTGCTTGGCCTCTCCTCCCTCCTGACCTTCCGCGGCTGCCGGTGCGATGAGGTTCACAGGAGAGCGGTGAGTCTCACGCGCACCAGTGCATCAGCCGGCACAAAGAAACTGATGGGAAAGGAGACGACTTACCCTTGAGCGTGCTCAACTGCTTCTCGAATTCCTCGATCAGCTGCTTCGCGCTCTGTTTGGCCGTGGCCACAAACTTCTCGATGATCTTGCGCTTCATGCGCGCCTTCCTGTTCTGTGAGATCAAAGGCCGGCAGTCAGTGAATTCCTCGTCTCTGGTATCGAGCAGGCTAAAGTACCAGCTTACGGAGAAGCTTTGCATCCAGCTGCCTCTCCTCTTCTTCCTCATCCTCTTCTTCGTCTTCGTTAAATAATTGTTCGATCCTCTTGAGCGTACCTGATATCAGCACTCAAGTGGTCAGTTTTGATCTCGGTCATCTCAGTCATTCGCGCTGGTACCAGCAAGCTTTTTGAGCGCCTGGGGGTTGGCCTTGTAGAAGATCATCAGGCAGCTGGCGCTCAGATGCTCCAACGCCTGTGCCACAATGTGAAACATAAGAATCGAACGCGTAACAGTCAAGCCAAGAACGGCTGAAGTTACCTCAAGGTGGGCCTTGCCGTAGGAGTCCTCAAAGCTGGATTCGAACGTGACCACCTTGTTGCGGACCACCGGCTTGGGCGAGGCGGCTGCCGGCGGATTCGCTTTCTTTCCCGCGTTCTCTTCACCGCCCGGCACATCCTCCTGTCGAGCAAAAAGCATAGAGCGTTGAGGCCAGGGCTCGTATGATGTGCTGCGCTGTGTGACTGGATCCGTGTACCTGCAGCGTGAGCTGTTCGATGGACTGCTGAATCTGTTTCTCGTCCAGTTCGAGGGTCTCTATGGCCTTCTTGCCCACGGCCTCGAGCACGTCCAGCGACTGCATGGTCCACTTTTGTCTTTTGGTGAAGAGCTCAGTTAAGTTTGCTCATCAGTTCAAGGTAGCGGTGGTTGGCTGGGACTTACCCCATCTCCACGCTTTGCTCCAGAGAGAACTGGTTCAGGGATGTCATCGTCGACTCAATCACCGACGTCGCTTTCTATAGACGAAGAGGCTTTGCGATGAGCACGATTGTAGCTGCAAAGGAGGAGAGAAGGGTGGAGGTGGAGGTGTTGTTTGTTTCACCTTCTCGGCGTCCTCCACCTGCTGCTGGAGAACCGTCGAGATGTAGTCAAAGAACTGCAACCAAACAACAAGGGAGTGTAGCGGCGTGAGTAACGACAAAGGCTGATGGTCGATCACGTGCGACACATCATGCGCGGCACGCATCCAGGACACGTGGTGCAGGGGAATGAGCACTTGGATTACCCCTTGATCCTCTTTGTCTTTGACGTCGTGGTCCTCATCGTCGCCGTCGCTGTCTGTGACCTTCTCCTTGCCCTTGCTCTTGGGATCGTCGCCGCCCTCCTGCTGTCCTCCTTCCTTCTTCTGCTCGCCTTCCTCCTCGACCTCTTCCAGAAGGGCCGCGTTCAGCTGATCGGCTGCGTTGTGGTGACGTGGCACCGAAAAAGATTAATCCCTCTGGGATCAAAATCGATGATGGATGGAGGACAGGCGTAGCGATGAGAAGAGGGTCCCTTACCGAGTTGGTTGGCCGCCTTGGAGGCTGTTTCGGTGACGGAGGAGACGAGGGAGGAGGTGGCCGTCCACCAGCCGCCCCATCCCCCGCCCCATCCTCCCTCCTCGCCCCTGCTGACCTCTGCCACGGGCTGTTGATGCTCCCTCCTCTGCAGCTGCGCCGCTGGCGGAGGCGGAGATGCTTCTTGTGTCACAACCTGTTGCTCCGCCACCTTGGGTGTCTCCACTTGCGCCTTCTCCTCCCCCTCCTCGACTTGATCAGCCTCATCCGTCGCGATGGCATCGCCACCACCAACAGCTGCCTGCTGGTCCTCCTCCTTCTCCTCCATCTCCACTTCTTCTCTTGCTTCCGCTTCCATCTGGGCCTTTTGATTGCAAGGTTGGAACCCCAAGTGTTGTTTCGTCAAATCGAAACATTCTCCCAAATTTTTGTTCAAATGCGTTTTGAAAAGCAAGTTTCAATGTTTGGGGTGTGCAGCGGCGTTTCGGGGGAAGAGCGTCGCTCTAGGCCTCGGGTGAGGCCTGGGGAGAAGGAGAGGCGCCGGCCTGCGAGGGCTGTTGGTCGGCGGCAGTGGAGCAGAAGTTGCCCTGGAAGCGCTGGGGGATGTGGTTGAAGAAGTTGCCCGTGAGCGCCTGGGCGATGAGCGCACCCTCGATCTCGGCGCGCTCGACGTTGATCCTGGCGCGCGGGGCCAGGATCGAGCCCAGCACGAGGATTTCGTTGATCTGGACGTCGGTGGCGTTGCAGAAGTTCCACAGGAGGCGAGACGCGTTCAGAGCGCCGGCGTCGGTACCGAACGCCGAGAGGGTGAGGTTGCTCAGGCCTCCGCCAGTCGCGCCGGCCTGGTCGGCATCCTCGATGAGGTTGATGATCACGAAGCTGTCGTCGGAGGTGCCGTTGATGAGGACCGATGTGAGGTTGGCCAGCGAGGCCGAGGGGAGGTTGAAGATGGCCACGTTGCTGGCGTTGGCACCGGCGCTGGTCTGGTTGGCTCCGCCGCTGGCATCGAGCACGGCGGCTCCGAACTGGCTGACCGAGATCTGACCCGTGGCGGGGAGTGAGCAGAGCTCGTCGCTGGTGGCAAGCAGCCGCTGGCGCAGGGCCGCAAAGTCGATGCCCGAGCTGGCGAGGGCCTGCTGGCCGGTCAGGTTGGGCGCGTTGGGCTGGCCCAGCAGAGGCGAGCCGACGACGTTGCCGCCTACGGCCAGTCCTCCACAGGCGAGCTGCGAGTTGGTGACCTCGAGGTTGCCGCTCACCAGAAGGCTCAGCTGCTGCGCCGCAGGCGAACCCGAGGCGGCGGGCGAGGCAGTGGCGGCAGGTGAGCCAGAGGCAGCGGGCGAGCCAGAGGCAGCGGGCGAGCCGGAGGGGGCAGGCGAGCCAGAGGCAGCGGGCGAACCGGAGGCGGCCGGAGAGGAGACTGCAGGCGAGCCGCTGATGGACGCAGCAGGCGAACGGCTGATGGCGCCCGAGGGGGAGGGGCAGCTGAGGGTGCCGCCGACGATGGAGTTGACAATGCGGGCGTCACCGTTGACTGCCACGCGGCCGCCCAGAAGCCCGTTGCTGATCTGCAGCAGGCGCTCGTTGGTCGAGGGGCTGATGGCCGGTCCGGAGGCAGCGGGCGAACCGGAAGCGGCCGGTGAGCCCGAGGCCGCAGGCGAGCCGCTTGCCGACGCCGCAGGCGAGCCGCCCGCCGGCGAACCAGAAGCTGCGGGCGAACCAGAAGCTGCCGGCGATCTAGATGCCGCAGGGGAACCGCCGATGGAGGCACTGGGCGAGCCGGAGACCGAGGGCAGTGCAGAGGGCGACGCGCCAGCGGCTCCGAGAAGGACGATGTCGAAGTTGCCCGTGCCGTTGAGGAGCAGGGTGTTGCAGTCGGTGAATTGCGAGCCGGCGCCCGCTGCGGCGCTGGGCGAGGCGGCCCCTGTAGGCGAGGCGGCCCCGGTGGGCGAGGCGGCTCCGGTGGGCGAGGGCGACCGGGTCTGCGCTGCGGCCATGGCCAGCAGCGCCGCGAGTAGGAAGATGGTGACCTTCATACGTGATACGTTGTGTTTTGTGTGCGAACGAGGACGGTAAAGACAAGTGACCAGCTGGCTCTTTATACCCGCGCGGCGCATCGCTAAGATGATGATGGGCAGAGTTTTCGCGAGCGCGCCAGCGGCTTGCCTACAGCTGTTGGTGACCAACCAGTCATCGGCGATATTAGCCAGTGATCGCTGACATTGTGGACAGCCGTGGGCCAGGCCGAAGAGCCAAGGTGCCGAGTAATCGGCCCAAAGGGTCTGTTTTCGATTCATTTGCAGGTGGTAAAGGGACCAGACAGATGGACAAAAAGACGCAGGTCGCCGGTGTATTGGCGAATTCCAGGCCAATGACCGATCAGACCTGGCTACCATATTTGGTGTTCTGTGGAAAGACCGATTGGCCGAAACTTGGTTATTGGTGTCGTACGTAGTGATTGGAAATCATTTTTTTGGCCTTGATTACTGTGGGCTCTCTTCTTCTTCTTCGTCGTCGGCCTTCTCCTTGCCCTTGCTCGCGGAAGCGGCGGCAGTTGATGTCGATGCGGGCTCCGGCTCGGTGCCGACCGATTTCTTGGCGCGCACCTTGCGGCTGAGGAAGGACTCGATCTGGGCCTCGGTCTTCTGTTTCTTCTTCTTGGTCGGGTCGAGCGGGGCGTGGAAGGTCTCGTAGAGGTTCTTCACCTTGCGCGGGCCGAGGCCGGGGCACAGCGACAGCTCCTCCATGGAACAGTCGATGATGTTCTTCAGCGAGCCAAAGGTCGACGACAGGGTGAGCACGTCGGTCTTGTTCACCCCGCGCACCGCCGTCAGACAATCTGACAGCACCGCATATGGATTGCCGCTCTGCACTTGCTCCTGTTGTTGTGTTGAGACGTTGTGTGTGTGTGTGTGTGTGTGTGTGTGTGTGTGTGTGTGTGTGTGAGAGAGAGAGAGAGCATGAGCGGCCGTCGTGCGTTGGTTCATTGTGGACTGGATAGGGCGTGTGCCTTGATGATCTTGGCGCCCTTGTTCTCGTAGGTCTTGTAGGTTTCGAGGTACCGCGCCGCCTCGGCCAGACTCCAGGCGCAGATCAGCGTGAACCCCATGTTGGTGCAGAGCAACATCAGCTCCTGCGACCATCACCACGACCAGCCGCGCCACACCGAGCGTAAGGTCAGAAAAAACGAAAGGGCGGGAATGTGAGGAGAGCCCGGGCCGACCTCCAGAGGCTGAGTGCTTCCCTCGACGTCGACCAAGCACAGGACAATGGAAAGGTTGAACTTGCTTCCCAGTTGTCGCATTCGCGTCAGAATGTACTCCGGATGAAGCAAGTGATACTTGATGCTGCATTGGTGGTGGGCCACGACAGTGAGCATGATGACATAACGCACGTGAACCGCAGACGAACTGATGTGCCGGGTAAGCCAACCTGAGGTAAAGCGCGCACGCCTGTCCGCCCATCACATAGTCTGGCAGCACAGTTTCAGAGTACTCCCACCTGACGTTGTTCAGATACTATTCATCACGCAACACCAAGTCAGACTGGGAAGACGTCTCATTGTTGTTGTCTCATTGTCGCACCTTGAGCAGGCGATTGCCGCGCTGTCGCGTGCTCACCAGCAGCGGCCGCGAAGGCCCTCGGCGGCCGTCACTGCGCACCGAAGTGAGTGACGTGGAGAGTCACAAGAAAATGGAGGCGGGGCCGAGGTGATACCACCTGTAGGGATTCAAGTCCTGGTACGGGGATGAAGCAGACGAGGCAGTCGAAGACGACGAGCTCGTGCTCGCGGGCGCTGGCGCTGGCGCTGGCGGCGGGCCGAATCCGCGAGAGGGAGCTGCGGCGCATGGAGTAGTGGGAGAGGACGAGCCGCCAGCGGGTGATGGGTGTGCGGCGAGAAGGGCGTTGAGCATGGTGGGGGAGCTGAGCGCGTACGGATCGCTGGTGACCAGCGCAGATGCTGAATAGGTGGAGCGGGACTTGGCCACGGCGGTGGTGGCAGTGCCCGCATCGCTTGCTGATGAAGCCGATGAGGTCGAGGTCGTGGTGGCGAGCGTTGTGAAGGAGGAAGATGCAGCAGAAGATCCACTGCGGCGGAGGAATGAAGGCGAGACGGGGGCGAGCGATGTGGAAAAGTGAGAGCTGCGCACGACAGATTCGGAAGAGGAGGATGACCCTGCCGGCTCCAGAGATGAAGCAAATGCCATCGAAGTCGAGGAATTGGAAGTCCGGGAGGCTGTGAACAAATCAATCGTGGGTTGTGGTGCGGCAGAGCCCTGGCTTAACATTTCCTCAAAGGAGGGTATGCTGAATCCCTTCTTCTTGCCCCCTCCATCTTCGCCCCTTGATTGATCCATTTGCGACTTCCAAGAAAAGATTGCTTAGGACAATTCTCATTTTATTATTTTATTATTTTTTATGCCCAAAAAAACAAAAAATTGTTTTCTGCAGACAAACAAATTAATTTGGCGGTAGGAGAAGCAACACACAACAAGACGAACGAGAGATGCAGGCGAGCAAGGCCACTGTGGATGAAGTGCTGGAGGCCATCGCCGATTGTATTCTACAGTGTGTGCTCTTCTCCACCGAAGCAGATGAGACTGGTGCCAAGGTGTTTTTTCTGCGCTCTAATCTCTTTTCCACAGCCTATTTCTTTATTAAATATATTTAACTCTAGATTTATTTATTCACTATGTTTATTTATTTATTTATTTAACTTTATTTGCAGCTCAAATCCCTCAATACGGACGCACTGCTGCACGCCATGAAGTTCCTCGCGGACCTCGGTACGCGCCTCCTCATCCTTTCTTTCTCTCTTTTGAGCAGCACGCTCACTTCTCCTTCTTCTCCTTCTTCTTTGTCATGGACAGCTACGAAGAAGGCAGCGATGTGGGGCGAGCTGGACAAGAAGATGGAGCAGGAGATGCTGAGCTCGACCAGGGAGCTGCAGCAGTGCGTGATCGCGATCAACCGCGACATCCAGACCATCGCCGACAATCCGATCTCCAAGGATGCCAAGAAGTCGCTCCTCCTCGCCGCCAAGTCCCTCATGCAGCGCACCGTACGTCCACAACCTTTCGCGCAGCCGACACGACACGACACGACACGACACGACACGACACGACACGACACGCACTAATTGCGCACTCAATTCCCAGGTGTTCCTGCTACAAACGGCCGATCTGTACGACATTCGCCAAATCATTCGCCTGGCCAGGGAATCCAAGGACTGGAACGACAAGCTGGTGGACTGTCGCAAGTATATCACCCCGGCCTGGAAGTGTGTGTGTGTGTGTG
>CDFC01061821.1:68872-80058 GCA_000826385.1 Acanthamoeba rhysodes | reverse complement strand
GTGTGTGTGTGTGTGTGTGTGTGTGTGTGTGTGTGTGTGTGTGTGTGTGTGTGTGTGTTAGCTGAATCTTTCATTCACCATGTGGTGACAGCGTTGTTGACATCCCCGAAGTGGTACGGGAGTACATCTTCAAGACTGTGAGCCTCTCCAAGATCGTGACCGTTCGCGTCAACTACATCGTCGACCCCATCCTCAAGAAGAAGCTCGAAAGGCCCAACGAAGTACGGAATGCGATCGCCTCCCTCCGCATCTTAAATTTGGCCTGTTCCTGTCGACTTGCCTTTTGTCACATTCTCACGCGTGTCTTTGTGTGTTTTGGGCCTTTTGTAGGTCATTTCCACAGCACCCGAGCAGGAGATCCACCTCACGGCCGCCTTGATTCAAGGCCAAGCCGGCGAAGCCGAGCTGAACAAGAGGAATGCCTACCATGACCAGGTTTGGCCCTGCGCATCACATGCAACACGCAACACACCACACACAACACACAGGCTTGACCGCTTTATCTGGTGTTGGTTTGCCAGATCAACTCTGCGATCGAGGAGATCATCTACTACACCAAGGAATCGTCGTCGACCCTATTCGCTGGTCTCGATCTCGACATCCCGCTTGAGGAGGACGGCCAGGACAGCCTCCCCGGTATGCGTGCCTTTTCTCTAGAGAATAGGCCTTTCTTTAATTCTCCGAACGTTTACGAAATGTTCACTCAAACGTTCTGGTCGCGCCGGCGGACAGGTCCGCTGCTGGGCGCTGCTGAGATGGGCATTGAGCGGGCCAAGGTCGACGCGGGTCTGGCCCTTCTCGCCGAGTCGCTGATGACTGCCGACAAGGCCACGGCCACCGCTGCCTGCACTCTTATCAAGGAGGTACCCGAACCGCGTTCATGCACGCGCTCATTTTGCATCCACGTCAGCCTCATCGGAATTAATGGGATGTTGGGTGGACAGGGAATTGATGGAATGCTGGCGGCGGACAAGCATCCCAGCCTGAAGGGCGCGGCCGAGCGGCTGGCGCAGACCCTGCGCGACCTATTCGCCGCCTACAAGGAGGTGGCGGCCAAGCCCGGCGACAAGGCCGCCCTCCAGCGGCTGCAAGCAGTACGCCAGTTGCTCCCGAGCCTTGCAATTCAGGACACACTAATGCCTGACGTTCCTTTTCTGGCAGGCGATGGCAGCTGTGGAACAAGCTGCGGCGCGCGTGGCGGATCTGAGCGCCGCTGCGGCAATGGACCCGATCACGGCCGATGCCATGGCCGTCCACGATTCCCTGCGCGATGTCCGTGCCGCGGCCACTGCCGGTAACGCCAACGCCACCAGCGCAGCCTGCCAAGCGGTTGCGGAGGCCGTCGCCCGATTGAACGGAGACCTCGACGACGACTCGCGCAAGCGCCTGCAGGCCGCCCTCGCCAATCTCGCCAACAAGATGAAGGTCCTCATCAGCACCAGACCTGAGGTCATCTACTGACGTTTCTTGATTGAATTACTGACGTTTTTTTAATCGTTTGCTGTGTATGCAGGGCTTATTGTCGGACGCGCAGATGGTCGCCAGGAATCCTCGCGACGCCGCCGCACTGGCCAAGCTGGACGCCACGCTCGCCGAGATGGGTAACCTGACCAACACGATCTTGGAGGGGGCGAGGCCGGCCGAGGGTGGTATGAGCGCCGAGGACCGTCTGGCGCTGTCCCAGGCCAAGGTTGACAACGCGCTGGCCGCTCTGTCCGCTGCCGAGGCCCGGGGCGACGCTCACGTACACGCGAAAGCCCCACCCCGCGCTATGTGACGCTTCTACTCACTCAGTCCTCGGGTCCCGCAGGAGATTGCGAACGCGTTGAAGGCGGTATCGATTGCCGTGGGCCAGCATGCCGCGCTCGCCAAGGCCGTCGCCGCCGCCTCCCGCGATCCGGAGGCAGCCAATCGCATGAACGAAGCCGCCGCCAGGTGCGTTTCTTCACTCTCCGCTCTTCGCTCTTGGTTTTTCTTCGTTCTAAACAAGCAATTGTGCAGAATTGCGAGGGCGATGCAGGAGCTCGTCAACTCGACCAAGATGGTGATAACCAATCCCAACGACCCGGCGGCCAAGAAAGCCTTCGCGGACGGCGTGCGCTCGCTTCAGTTGGCCTGCGCCGAGGGCACTGCCATCACCCTCAGGTTCCATACCGCGCCCTTTCAGTTCAACAGTTCACGTTTTCCTGCTATTTACCACGTGGGCTTTGTGCGCGCGCAGCCCCGAGCAGCAGTTGCTGGAGGCCAACGCCGAGATGGCTCGAAATCTGGACGCACTCGCCTTGGCCATCGCCAACAGGGACAGGTACTACCATTAATCTGTTGTTTTCCCGCTTCTTTCCCCTCTTTATTAATGAGCGACGGTCTCTGTCATCAGCGCTGCGGCGGAGGCTGCGCTGGCCGATGTGCTCGAGTCACTCAAGAAGAACATGATGATCGCCAAGGCCATATCGGCCAACATCACCGACCCGGCCCGGAAGCAAGCTGTGCTGAGTGCATGCAGCCAGATGGCGGGCGCCTTCAACGCAATCAAGGAGAGCGTACCTGGTACGCTCATGTGCAATAGTGTGCGCTGATGCGTGTGCGTGTGCGGTGGCGCCTGGCAGGTGGGGTCAGATCGACTGGAACGGACCTCACACATGAAAACTATGATAGCTGCGGTTGCGGGAGACCGTGCTGCGCAGGCTAAGGTGACGGCCGGAATGGCTGGACTGTCCGCCGCCGGAGCGCAGCTTGTGGGCGCCGCGATGACCCAGTCCGAGGAGGCCCTCATGATCTCCAATGCCGCGCGCATCGATGGGCTTGTGCGGTCTGTCGATGAGGCCGTGCGCGCCGGCCGCACCGAAGATGCCACTGCCGCCGCTGCCGTTCTCCAAAAGGCCCTTCATAAGCAGGTGACATTCGCACGTTCCACTCACACAGATAATCAAGACTGACGCAGGGAACACAACACACCAGGCGTTGCTGGCCAAGCTCGCGGCGGCCAAGAAGCCTAATACTTCGTTCAGCGGTGCGCTGCTTGATTCTGGCGCCAAGCTCACCCAAGCCACCGGCGGCCTCGCTACTCCCCACGTCGCTTCCGCTGCTGGTGGCAACACGACCGTACGCAACACACACACACACACACACACACACACACACACACACACACACACACACACACACACACACACACACACACACACACACACACACAGGCTCAACTGATTGAGGCGTATCTTGGGGGATATGCAGGCGCGCAATCAGCTAAGTGGCTCGTTGGAGGAAATTCAAAAGCTCAACGATCTCATCCTCGCCACGCTCGTGTCTCCCGCCGACGCTGAAGACCGGATCCAGCAGTCCGCTGACGTGCGTGGCAGGCCGCACGAACACATGCGACACACAGGATACACAACAAACAACACACGCGACACCACGCACGTTCTTGAGAATGACTTTGTCGGTGGTGGCGGCGATGGTGTGGATATGCGAACAGGACCTGGTGCGAAGGATTGACAGCTTGGGTCAAGTCAATGGCGCCTCGTACGAAGAACTGAGCGCTATCGCCGACGACTTTGCGCAGCAGATCCTCTTGGCCAAGGCCGCTGCCGACCGGTAACTACTGCACACACGCCACACGCCACACACGCAGGGCTGATTTGGGAGATGCAACGTGGCAGGTGCAAGGATGCAGAGAAGAGGAACAAGCTGCTGACGGCGATCAAGAAGGCCGAGGAGCAGCTGCAGCAGCTCCGCACTCTCACCGCCCAACTGCTGCGCACCCCCAACGACCCCGCACTGCACCAGGCCATCGAGCAGCTCCTCGCCGACATCAAGAAGGCCTCGAAGGGTACCCTATCTTTTCTGATATTTTATTACATTTTTGTTGAGTGTTTTACATGAAATGTATTAATTTACTGCCCCTATCAGGCCTGGCGGCGGCGGTTGCTTCGCCGCCCGAGGATAAGCTGGTGGCCAACGGCGCTTCGCTCCAGGCCGATCTCGAGGCTGTCACTCGTGCCATCAACTCGGGTACTCACTTTTCGTTCTTTTGTCGCTTTTCGTTCTTCTGGTTCTCACATGTCGTCGGGGTGCGCCGCAGGCAACGGTCCGGCCGTCAGCGGCCTGATCCCGAGCATCGAGAGGCGAATTGACCTGCAGGTGGCCACCGCCAGGCTGGCCCACAGGAACACCGAACACCCCGAGGTCCGTCCTCCCCTCGACTCGTGCGCTGCGTTGCGTTGCGTTGCGTGCGCTGATTTCTATGGGTTTGTGCGCGTGCGGTGGCGTGCGACAACAGGTGCAGGAGATTCTGGTTGCTGAGGCCAAGCGCCTGGAGACGACCAAGCCGGCGCTCCTGGCTTCCCTGCGCACTGTGGCGGCGGCGCCCACCGACGCCGCTAAGAAGAGCGAGGCCCTCAAGCACGTCAAAACTGCCCAGCAGGCCAACGCCGCGTACGTAGCTCTTGCACACGCCATGCTCAGCTACATGGCTGTGGTTCATTTCTGAGCTGACGTCATCCACTGGGTGGCCCAGGCTGGTCGATGCGGGCAAGCGGGTGGCGGCCAAGGAGCAGCCGCGGGCCAGGGCCGACATGTCGAAGGTGACTTCCGTGGCCGGCGCGGCGGCCGCCATCGACGCGGCCCTCGTCGGCCGCTCGGCCTACGACGACTCCACTCCCAAGGGCCGCATCATGAACGCCTCGCGCCGCATCGGCCTCGAGATGGCCAAACTCTCGCAGGCCGCCCAACGCGGCGACAAGAAGGAAATCATCCGCGCCACCAAGTACGTTTGTTCCGTGCGTGCGGCGTGTGCGGTCGCGTGCGTTGTGTCTGACTTGGCTCCCGTCCGTGCCGCGGCTTATATAGGGCGATTTCGGACATGTCGGTGGAGATCGGCAAGCACACGGAGGAGATGTGCAAGACGTGCCGCGACCCCAAGATCATCGATCAGCTCCGCTCCTCGGCCCACGCCGCCCGCAACTTTGGTAGAGGCTGCCGACACATTCCTTTTTCTTACATGTCCACTTACTGTGCGTGTGTCGGCGTGTGTCGGCGTGTGTCGTCTGTCGTGTGTGTCGTGTGCGTGTGTGCGTGTGCAGGCATTCAGCTGAAGATCTTGAGCGCGGTGAAGACGGCGTCGGAGGGTGTGGACAGCACGACCGAGGGCCAGCTGGTGACCTGCGGCAAGGGTCTCGCCTCCGCCGTGATCGCCCTCATCGACACCGCCGAGGTGGGCGACCTCAAGCGCACCTTCGCCTGATCTTCTTCTTTTACATCTTACTCTCGAGGTTTAATTCTTTATATTTCTTTCCATCGAAAGCCGCGTTCGCCTCGTGTCGTGTTAACAACAACAACAGAAAATAGAAGGGGAAAAAAATAGTGTAGAGTGTGTCGTGTCGTGTCGTGTCGTGTCTGCCGGTGGTCGGTCGGTAAGTCCTCCTGGCGGTCGTTGTTTTGTTGATGGTGTTGGTGATGACGATGATGGATGGCCTTGGTAAGCCGATCAGGCCAAGGTGGCGTAGTAGTGCCGTCGGCTGTAGTAGAATCGGTACCAGAGGAAGCCAGCGGCGGGGATGATGCCCGCCGCGCACACGCTTCCGATGACGATGCCGGCGATGGCGCCGCCGCCGAGGCTGTCGTCGCCCCCGCTGGGCTTGTGCGGCGACACATGACACTTGCTCGGGTCGCGCATGCACACAGCACCTACCGATTTTTGGTTCAGCGCACCACCGCACACGCCATCGCACACGCACACGCACACACCGCACACGCACACCGCACACAGAGAAAGGAGTATGGTACCGCCTCGGGCATAGGAGGAGCAGAGCTCCGTCCCGCTCTCGGTGCACCAGAAGCAGTGGGAGTTGAAATCGGTGCATTCTGTACAGGACCGGTACATTCCGCAGTTCACCGGCGCTGCGGGGAGAAAGAGAGAAAATCGAGTGAGTGCGCGGGCGGTGACGCACTGTCGCAATGCTCATGCGCTCTCGGTGTCGAGGCATCAGAAGAGAGAAGAATTGGTTCCATCACGTAATGTATCTGACAGGTATTTTGGATCATCATTGCCCTCAACCCCCACTGTTTGGTGTGTGTGTGTGTGTGTGTGTGTGTGTGTGTGTGTGTGCTTCGATCAGCGTACCAGGACACTCGCCGTAGAACCAGTTGATGGGACACGCAGCATCGCCGGGCCTGGGCGGCGGGTTGGTGATGGGCATGCACTTCAGGCTGGGGTCGCACCACGCGCAGTGCGTGTTGCCCGGCTGCGTGCACGCCGCGCAGTCGGCGAACTGTGGGCACGGGACTGTGGCGAGCCGCAATTTAAATAAACGTGTTATTCTCATTATTCACCGATAAATAAAGCGAAAGGCGGGATCGCGCCCTTCGCTTACGTACTTGCTGCGCAGCTGCCGTACTGGTAGGCGAGGCAAGAGCCGCGGTCGGGCCGGAGGTGAGAGCCCGCCACGCACTTGGTGTAGTTGCACCACCCGCACACGGTCTGCTTGGTACAGTCCTCGCATTTCGTGAAGTTGGCGCAGTACTCATCTGCACGCACGCACGCACGCACAAGCGAGTGAGTACAAGAGCTTTTGTGGGAGACGGTGCGGCAGGGAGCTGGGCTACCGTAGCATTCGTTGGTGGCCTCGCCCTGGCATTGGGCGGGCGAGCGGGTGGAGTTGAAGCAGGCCTTGGTGGTGGGGCACCACAGGCACTGAGCGCCGGCCACGCACGTGGTGCAGTTGGCCCCCAGTGTGGGGCACAGGTCGGGACTGGCCGATGGCGATGGCGTGGCCGCCGGCGAGCTGGAGGGCGAGACCGAAGGCGAGGCGGAGGCCGATGGGCTGATGGAGGGCGACGCCGACGCCGAGGGCGAGAGGGTCGGCGTGACCGTGGGCTCCAGCGGACAGTTGGCCTTGCCCCAGATCCAGTACGGCTTGGCGCACACCGCCAGGTGCTCCTACACACCGCGTTACGGTTTAGTTGTATCTTGTGTGCAGTGCGTGCGGTGCGCTGTGCGTTGTGTGTGCGCACTTTGTCCGGACTGGTGCTGTTGCCCGGCAAACAAGACTTGGAAATCGCACACCACCCGCAGCCGCTTAGCTCGGTGCAGTCGCCGCAGGTGACCGCCTCGCACTCGGTCAAATCTGTGGTGTCGCACCGCCCAGAAGAGGGCCAGTGCGGGTCAGATACTGCGCCGAAAACGTGTGTGCCGTAGCGCGAGAGCGCGTGTGCTGTGTGCGTGTGTGGTGATGCGTGGTGGTGCGTGTCGTGGTGGGTCAAATAGTGTACTGTGGCAGTCTTGGTAGAACCAGCGGCTGCAGGTGAGGACGTTGTGGGGTCCGGAGTCTTCGCCGGGCACGCAGGAGCCGTTGAGCAGGCTGTTGCCCGTGGGCTGCAGACACCAGCCGCAGCCGCCCTTGCCCGTGCAGGTCGTGCAGTTGCCAAACTGGCCGCAGTCTGGCGGCTGCCGTTTGAACGGCACTGTCCGTGCGGCACAACGGTGACGTAGCACACACGACACAATTTAAATAAAAATAATAAGAAATAAATTGCAAAACACAAAAGTGTGGGTTGGGGGGGGGGCGAGCGTACTGTCGGAGGCGAGGACGACGCTGCACGCGGCCACGAGGAGTAGGAGAAGGAGCGGCAAGCCGGTGGCAGCCCCCCTCCCACTCGCGATCTTCATTTGCTCTGCGGCTCTACACGAATGTGATTTTAAGCAGATTAAATTAAAATATGGAGTGTAAAGTAAGCTTTTACAACCGAGTTCTTCGAAGAAAGAAGAGCGAAAAGATGGAGAGAGCGAAAAGATGGAGAGAGCGAAGATGGAGATGAGGGAGTGAAGAAGACAAAGAAAAGGTGGACGATGGTATTAACATGGAATGACAAATATGACCTGAAAAAAAAAAGAAAAAATAAATTCCTTTATTTCTTTTAATTTTGCGCTATTGGCACAAAAAAGATGGAAGGTGGTCAGATGGTGCGTGCGGGAGCCGAGCTGCTGGCAGCTGAACGCAAGGGGGCGTCATTCCCCGTGCGAGACCTTACTCTCCTCCTCGACCCGGCCACCCCACGACGAGTACGCCCATTCTATTTATTAAATAAACTAATTGATAAACTACAAGGGTGTTATTATAATTAAAATTATTATTAATGTGCCATAATATTATTATAATATTCCTGCAAATGAAGGAATGCTTATTTGTGGTAAATATAACATTAAAAAATTAATGCAAACGGGTGCAGGAGCACTTTCGAGATCTGGTGGCAAAGGACCGTGAGTTCGACAATCGCGACCAGCACTTCCGCAACCGTACGGAGCGCTACCAGCACGCGTTGGGCCTCGTCAAGCACCTCCACCTCTACAAGACCAAGCTCGGCCTCAACCAGACCGGTGCCTCCCTCCACGTTCTGGGCGCCTTTGGTGTTGGTGCTCTACTGACACACCACCTGTGGCTATGTGCACGACGGTCGCGCTCATGTGTCGGCAGACATGCGGCTGCTGACAGAGGAGGCGCTAACCGAGTTCCTCCCGACGATGCTCCACGAGATCGCCTTCGTTCCGTTCATTCGCAGCCAGGCCTCGCCCGAGCAGGCGCAGAAGTGGTTGCCCCTCGCCGAGCAATACGTACGCGCACTCGAGATTCATCTTCATCTTTGCACGCGCCTTCTTTGGTGTGCTCAAACAATTGACACCCTCTCTCTTGTCTCTTTCGTGTCTTTGTGCAGCGGATCATCGGTGCCTATGCCCAGACCGAGCTGGGTATGCCCACCACCTCGCAGCCTATGACGTTTGAACTTCTAAGAATTTTACGCTTTTTTCTCTCTGGACAGGTCATGGATCGAATGTGCAGGGTCTGGAGACGACGGCCACGTTCGTGCCTGAGACCGACGAGTTTGAGCTTCACACCCCGACCCTGACTGGTTCCGGCTCACTCCGCTTCTTCACAAGTGTTGATCTGGTCCACACATGCACGCAACACTCACACTCAATTTTTACTCTTCCTCCCTGGTCGGTCACAGCGACCAAGTGGTGGCCAGGCTGCATGGGCAAGACGGCGACGCACGTAGTCGCCATGGCACAGCTCATCATTCACGGCAAGCGGTAATCCCGCGCACTCGGCTGAACCGCACGCACGTTCATGCAAGCTTATTGTGTGCGGCGCGTGTAACAGGGTCGGCGTACACGCGTTTATTGTGCCTATTCGTTCGCTGGAAAACCACATGCCCCTGCCGGGCGTGACCGTGGGCGACATTGGACCCAAGCTGGGGACGGACTCGAACGACAACGGATACCTCCGCCTCGACCACGTTCGCGTTCCGCGCGATCACATGCTCATGGGCTTCGCCAAGGTGCGCTACAGCTCATGTTTGTGGGTCGATTGATGCTCTCTGACGGAGGTTGTGCTGACGCAGGTGGACAGAGAGGGACGCTACAGCAAGCCGGCTCACGATAAGATCGCCTACTTTGGCATGCTCTACATTCGCGCCTCGCTGGTCGAAGAGGCATCAAGGTACCACGCACGCGCACGCACGCACACAGCGCGGCGCTTTTGGAAAGCCAACCTGACGTTTCGCATTCTGATCGCTTCCACCGGTAGGACTCTCTCCAAGGCGGTCACGATCGCTATTCGCTATTCCGCTGTTCGATGCCAGTTTGCTCCGAGCAAGGGCCAGCCAGAGAAACAGGTACTCCACTTGTGCGTTCAATGGAATTGATTTTCATGGCGCTGAGCATTACTCACTGCTGCTGCGGACGGTTTTATGCGCGCGCGAACGCGTAGGTAATCGATTACCGCATGCAGCAGTACCGCGTGTTCCCGTACCTGGCGGCGGCCTATGCGCTCAAGTTCACTGGGCGGTATATGCGCAAGCTGTTCGACGAGCTCGCCCAGGTAAACCATTTCCAACCCCGGCGCTGTTCGCCACCGATGACGCGCTAACGGGCGGTCGTGGTGCTCGCGTAGGGGATCACCAGTGGTAACCTGTCGTCTCTGCCCGAGGTCCACGCCACCAGCTCGGGCCTGAAGAGTCTCACCACGACCATCACTGCCGAGGGCATTGGTACACCACACCCAGCCTGAGCCCTGGCTTGCTAGGCCGACGTGAATTAATACCGTCGTGGTTGTCGCGCGGCCCCTTGCAGAGGTGTGTCGCCGTGCGTGCGGCGGGCATGGCTACACGCATTCGAGCGGCCTTGGCAGCCTCTTTGCCGACTATGTCGGGGTACTGACCGCCGAGGGCGAGAACTTTTTGCTGACCCAGCAGACCGGCCGCTACCTGCTGAAGGCCTACGAGAAGCTGCGCCGCGGTTCCGCCGCCTCTTCCGAAGAGCCCAAGATCAAGTATCTGGAGAATGCAGACGACCTCCTGCAGGGTACCCCCCAACCCACCTTGCCGCCTCTGCCCTTTTCATCGTTAACCGACCCACACAGCCAAGTGTTCGGCCAAGAGTGCGGAAGACTTCCTGTGCCCGCAGCGGCAGCTGCATGCCTACATGCACGTGTGCGCGAGGCTGCTTCACGAACTCTCCCTCGGCATGCTTCACCAAGTTCAGGTTTGCGCCTTCGTTCTTTGCTCTCCATTCTTTCTTCTTCGCTCTTTGCTTTGTGGGCATGTGTAGTGACTCACCTTCATCTTCGCTCTTGTTAGAGCGGCACGGCACCGCACGAGGCGTGGAACAACAGCCTGGTGGAGATCGCGCACCTGTCGAAGATGCACTGCCTCTTCACCATCGTGTTCAGCTTCAGCGCCACGCTCGAGAGTGAAGTCAGGCCGCGTCACCCACAGCTCTACCCCGTACTCAAGCGCCTCTGCGACCTCTTTGGTGAGCCCACACTCTTTGTGATTTCGCTTTTTCCTCTCTTTTCGTTCTTCTTCGCTTTGTTCGTGACGATGGTGGTGTGGGCGATGGTGCAGCGCTGTACCAGGTCGAGCAGGAGATGAGGTTCTTCCTTGAGGGCGGCTACCTGTCGTCGGAGCAGGCAGTCATGGTGCGCCAGGCCGTGCGCGGGCTACTGGTGGCCCTCCGCCCTGACGCCGTTGCGCTCGTGGACGCATTCAACTTCTCCGACCACTCCCTCAACAGCTGCCTCGGCCGCTACGGTAAGCCTCGCACACCAACCCGGTGATATGGTCAGATGTCCCTCGCTGACCACACACACACACACACACACACACACACACACACACACACACACACACAC